>CAJOBZ010000023.1:2492500-2550000 GCA_905332375.1 Pieris macdunnoughi | reverse complement strand
ATGTTTCTTAGCCAAGACATTGGGCGTCTATCGGGTTTGCGTTACCCCACAATTCTGCCCATGATCATAGTCTGTAGACGTCTGCACCTACTGATGGTTGTAGTCTGTAGCAGAACGTTTCCAAGATATGAGACTTTCTTCCTTTACCTACTTCTTACCTTACCTTTTTGCACGACTAAGACCCTAACAATTTACAAATAGTTTACAATTCTATTTTCGGAACAAAACCAATGGCTTTTGAAATACATGAAATAGATAATACAAGAAAAAGACTCTAGGTACAAAAATGTACTCACTTTTTAGTACCTTCGTAATGTCGTCAGTATATAAACGAAAACAGAACTAAAATGAAACATCAATAAATACTCGTATAGTGAAGTAATCAAGAACATTGACCTGTATGTTTAATCACAGACTTTTCACCTTCAGGTGACTTATGAAAATCCTATTATACCTAAGAGCCTCTCAAACTTTGCTGAATGGAAAATTACAAGCACCTCCATTAAAAGCGTTAAATTACCGCAAATTTTCATCAAATTACCGCTCATATTGTTGACAAGTAATTATACTGAAAAGAGATATTATGGATAGAGAACAATTTACTATTAAATATGATTTTAAGTCATAGCAGAAGCGAGTAAATAACTTACTTATGACCGTTGCTTCGTCTACAAGATTGTATTATTATTATCGACAAATTCCACTCACATCAATAACAATTTAAAATCAATAATATCGACAATTTCTTTAAAAATAAATAGATCAGTGGCGCTACAACCTTTTTAGGCCTCAGTTTTTAGAATCTGTTTCATGATCATTAATCAATGTTATAGGCAAGTAGGCCTCCTGTGCCTAACACACACCGTCGACTTTTTGGGTCTAAGGCAAGCCGGTTTCCTCACGATGTTTTCCTTCACCGTTCGAGCGAATGTTAAATGCGTACATAGAAAGAGAGTTCATTGGGAACGAACCTACGACCTCTGGGTAGCACGCTGAAGCCACAGGCCAACGTTGCTCTTGATAATTTATTTACTTTAAAATAAAAAAACTAATTTATAATTACTATTGTAATTTAGTACCAGTTATTGACAGCAGTTTGTATTCCTTTGGCGTAGTGTAACATATACGTATAGATTGAGATTATATAGATTACAGAACATTTACCCAAACAGAAGCATAAACCCACCAAAATGACAATTGTCTATGAAAACAGAATTCGACGCTGACGCTAAATTAATTGTATATTGGGTATTGTACTGCATCCTAGGGGATTACAATCGATAAATTTATCTTAATGTGTGGAAAAGATTTTATTATAGATAGCCACAATATCGTGTTAAACTGACAAAAATATTACTGCCGTAGTCAGAGTTGTTTATTCAGAGTAAATGGTTGTCAATAATGATACTTTAAGGGGTATTTTCCTTTCTCCCATTAATCCTTAAAGCACGCCATGATTTGAGTTCAGGAACTGTCATCTGCCAGCTGTCACTAATACCGCGTGTGGTTTCGCTACTTAACTGTTTCTTTAGTTCTATAATAGCTCTGAATTTATTTGCAAAGGCTGAGGAATGACTGTAAGATGTTTTTTTTTATATTCAAGCAGTTTCAATCAAATTTGTAAGTAGTTTAGTAAGTTAGCCTATATACCTTGTATGTTGAATAAAAAGTGACACAATTACCTTTTGTTAATGTTATTTTACTTTTCGATCTTATAGGTTTATTTGCCCTTATTTAAAGATTAATCTTTGTGAATCCTTAAAAAATCGCGTGTCAAATTTATAATTATTATTATGAAAAGGTTCTATCTAATGTCTGGGATATACTTGACAGTATTTTATTTTCAAGTAGAATGTATTGTAAAATCTGCATATTTTCACCGGGTTCGAACGACCTCACGCGATCAACCACTAACACATATATCTAACTACTATAATAATAAATTATTATAGTAGAAATATCAAAACTAAAATGATATCATTATTTTCTCACATATAATGGATTTATTATGCGTATTGGACCATTAAGATCAAATGACACTAGGGGCGTGTGATGGTAATAACTTTTAGCATGTTCTTTTTCATATATTTTAGTCTCTTTTCGTATATACTTATTACATAGCAACCAAATTAGGGAGAAATATAAAGGCTTTTATTTAATATTTAACGTCTATTTCAATTCATTCTATTATTGAGTCTGTTTTGTTTTTTGGTAAAATAAATATAAGTATGAATAATGTATAGTATTTTACTCTGGTTATTAACCAAAAACGATTGTCCACATTTTAAGGTGTACACAATTTGTATCGTTAGTTCACACTCGGTCCCTAACAATTACATAAAATTGCAGTATTTTTTTATAATTTGAACTCACTATCTCCTTTAGATAGCTATTTTGTAACAGCTCATTAAAAAATATATTGCTGCCATAATAGATGTATAAATTACAACATTAAACATAAATAAATACACGATAAAAAAATTGCATCAGATATTCATAGGATTCTTTTTATCTTAAACTAACTGCAACCGTTTATATGATTCAAATAACAACATTTATTGGTAAATAGTAACAGTGCATAATACTAGAAAGTAGTAGAATAGTTCAAATAAAAATACAGTAACAAGATTGCATATTTATTTCTCACAATTTTACCGTAAGTTCGACCGTCACTATAAAGACATCACACCTGCATGACAGTGCCAACCACTAAGAAATGTGGGGATAATTTTATTAAAACGACGTTAAATGTGTATATTTTAATGTGCAATAAGCATAAATAAAACAAGTTCGGTTATTCGGAACTGCAATTCATCACTATGATTCCCCATAAAATACGCACGTGTCAATAACAATAGTTTACTTCAACACCCTAAAATTTTAACATTTTGGTATCAGCCATTTTACGTGACCTACCTTACCCAATAACGGTACTGAAGCTCGCCGTTAAATTATTCAAACCATTGAATTTTAAAGTTCAACTTAAACTGGCGGACGTGCTTCCCAAAGCAGTTTATTTTTACTATTATGGCTTTTGATAAGCTGACTGGATGTATTATCACATTGTCGCGTTAACGTTCGTGTAAATAAATGTACGCTAGAGGAATAATTGTTAAATTTTAAATAGTCCTGTATAATGGGTTACATTTAGGTGTTTTCACAAAAATAGTACAATTGGAGTTGATAGAGGAATATGCTAAGACATCAGTTTAGAGTTAGGACTTTCTAAAGGTCGGAAAAAATATCTGCTAGTTGCCTGCTTTAATTTTTTTTATAAATCCTGATTTAAAAAAATACTATAGGCAAATAATATAACTTATGTAAGTTCACTCAACGGACAATAAAAAGATCCGTTAACCTATGTAATTCGTTAACTAAAATTATACACCGAATCATATGTGCCCTTTTCAGAAGGTTGTCATAACTGTGGGCACATGAAGTAACGGCAGACGAACACCTTCTGACGTACCCATCAGGCACATTGAAACTAAGGCACTGTAATACTGCCGAATATTAAACTACTCTCCATGCCATGTAACAATTTTATTAAGTACATACATCACAAGCGCGAATTCTTGGCATACTCTAAACTCGTTGTAGCCCACAGAACCAAGATTAATAAGGTCGGATACATGAGCGGGTAAAAAGGTATCGTAAGACAGATGTGCCTCAAAAATTTGTTTTGCAAATGATAGATCACTCCCTATACTAGACAAGTTAATTTTCTTATCAGCTACCCAATACATGAATTAAAAACCCTACATACATACGCTTCAATCCTTTATGGATATTCACAATACATGATTTTGATACACGTCATATTTTTTTTGCGTCTAAGACATGCCGGTTTCCTCTCGATGTTTCTTTGACGGCACGAGTTGCGCACAGAAATATTCATATTTGTACGGTATTCGAACATACGACCTCAGAGTTGAGAATTGCACGCTTAACCACTAGCCTGCTTCAAATTGGCCCCTAACGAAGTATTATCAGACACGTGCCCATTTGCAGCCCATTCAATAAATCTCCTCAGGAAATCTCGAGGGACATGACGTTTTTATAACAAGGCCACAGGCTCATCATTTTCATAAGAACTTTCTGGTTATATAACTATGTAGAGTTTAACATGAAGAAATTGTTTAAATGACATGTGGAACATGGTGTAATGGTTGAAGCTCCTTACAAACATTGTGTAAAACAAAAAACTTGGTGATTAAAAAGAGTAGTGGAGAGTTTTTTGCCAGTTCTTCTCTTCCGTTCGACGCCCTTGATTTGAGTGTATATTAGAAGCATGTATATTAGAAGCATTTAATGTAAATTTCTTTTTTGACGTTCATAAGTGTACATTGTGTTACCTATATGAATAAATGATTTTGTTTTAAGATATATTATGTCGGAAGAAGTTACCACTAATTAATAAACATTAACATATAATATATGTTTCGTCTTTATCACGCTTGTGTCAATTTAACGTCAATAATTATTATTATTGTACGGTCTTTATCTATTAATAACATTTAAGACCAGTTTTAATTAAATCACTAATTACGATCTCGATAACAAAACGTTTCCTAAGTTCTGCACCAGAACGGGGTATAATTGTGACAGGTTTGTGATGATTGAGAGAAGATGTTTTAATTTTTGATGTAGAAATAAAATTTGTCAGTATTTTGTGATAGTATGTAAGTTAGTACATATATTATAATTATTGTTTGGCATAGATGCTGTATAAAATATATATGTATAGTGTATAGACTGCGCTTAGTAAAAATGATGAGATAAATTTTTGATGATACGTCAAAAACCGACACTGAAGTTATATAGCAACATTTTTTAGTGTATATACTTTGGCGCGTTAGGGACAAATGATGAGAGTAATTTTTTTCTATTGTTAGTTTCGCTTTTTCTACAAACGTAGAATAAAGCGAAAGATAAATTTTTTAAAAAGATTTTTATCTTGTTACGCCAAAGAATATAACTTCTAACGCGTGTACATAAGTACACACACGTTTTTTTGTTCATTTTTATTGTCGATATTATTAAGATATCTCAGATTCTCAAAATAAAGTAAATTTAGCATTAATACATACGCAATATTATAAATTAATTTTACTGCTCTATATTATTCGTTTCGGTATATAAATAAACTCAATAACACCATTACACGCATTATAGATTGGGGTCTAATATTTTTCTATCAAACAATTGACAAGCGGTTTTGATAGGCGTGACGTCACAAATACACGCATCTGTCCAAAATGGACGAATCGATTTCACGGTTGACAGCAGTCTTTGTGGTATGGCGCTGCTATAGTTTAAATTAAATACAAATTGTAAATAATTTTACTACACACAATTTCCGTGAATTTTGATAAGCAATTTACAACTTCTATTAACATATTGACCGTTAATTTAATGTACGCTTATTGGCTTTTATAAAGCTATAATACTAATCCAGTGGCACTACGACCCTATATGGGTGTTGTTCTCAGAATGAATCCGTTTCTTTGATTATTGCTATGTCACAAACAAGTAGGTGATCAGCCTCCTGTCCTCCGTCTGTCACATGTCATCGATATTTGGATTTGAGATATGCCAGTTTCCTCGCGATGTTTCCTTCACCTTTTTTGACACTGAGGTGTTTCGTGAGGTGTTTAAGGGGGGGAGGGGGTCGAGTCAAATCTCATTTAATCTTACGTTGGAGAGAGGGGGGTCTCGGCAAATATCACGAATTTTTTTTCTGATTAAAAATTTTTTTTAGGAAAACGGTTGACCCTAAAGGCCATCTCTACAACTTCCCGCTAACTCCATACCTAAACGCTCAACATTTCACTTATTTTGTTTTTAAGCTCTTCGAGCTCAAAAGTACGATTTCTGTGTTATATAATTAAACTCTCAGCAATATTGATTACTAGTCTTAACTAGTCGTAAATAAAAGCACTAAAAGCAATTTTTTTTTTCTTTTTAAAATAACAATCCAACGCGTTTACCTAAGTAACCCACATTTTGAAAAATCTCACGTGAGATTGGGGGTTGTGGGATGGGGTTGAATAAAATCACGCGACATCTCACCATTCAGAAAATTTAAAAAAAACACCTCACGTAATTTATGGACGCCCCCAAAGTCATTAGTGCACATCTGGGGTTTGAACCTATGACATCAGTAATAAGAGTAGCACGCTGAAACCACTAGGCCAACACTGTTTTTATACATCTGTAGTAATTATATTATTTTTATAAGATGAGTTTGTAGGGCTTCCCTATTCTGTAATTGCGGCCATAAAGGCCGGCGAAATCACTAAGCCTCCCTACCTTTCTACCGTTATTATAAAAAGAAAGGCCGTTTTTACGAGTAGAAATTTCTAGATGCCGTAATTATTGCCGCTTAGCCTGTTTAGGAACGCAACTCCACATAAACAAATATTGTGAGTAAATTGTGGACGTATAATTGTATAACAATTGTGGAACATGATTTCCAAGTTATTAAATGAAATTACATAAATAGGGAACCGACTACTAATCTAGAAAGTTATGTTAGTTTTCACTATCTTGTGGTTATGAGAACGTAATTCGTATGACAGCGAAACATGTGATGTCGATTTGTTATTTGACCTTTAGATTAAACAATAATTTGTTTAGTTTTAAACCTTAAGGAAAGAAAATGTCTTATCAGAAACCTGCGTCTCATTGAGCATTAAATACTGATTGTATTTCTTTACAAGAGAACGATATTGTGTCTAGCTTCAATCTAGGAACATGCATTACGACCGGTACATGACAGACATTCTCGCATATCACGCAGACATAGAAAATCGCAATATTGCGTAATGTCTGTAAAACTGAAAGCGATGAACTGATTTTCAATTCTTCATATCCTACATTGTCCACCAAGTACCTGATGGACAATATAGGATATGATATCATAGGACAGAGATGAGAAATGTGACCCTTTGTACATCGCTTAAGGGTACCTGATTAACTTTTTACTTACCATCAAAACATGCATATTTTATGAACACCACGCCTGGTGCCCAGCTCTCTGAAGGAGGGTAGTCCTCGGCCAGTCTAAAGTTGCAGTGATTCACTCCTGTACATCTGAAAATATGATCATTAATACTGTCAATATAGGCAAATTCGTAAATATTAAAATCTAATAAAATCAGAAATCAAATCAATTGAATTATTCAATTACGAAAGTCAATAGACTGGGTTCTTTTGCATTTCATTTACTTATTTGGAAACTTTGTTCTTTGTTTGAAGGACTAATTTGATCCTCTATTTATTCGTTATGCAGATCAATAATCAAGAAGACATTTTATTCTAAATCTCATTTACGGACGCTGTAAATTTAAATTAGTGTATATTCTTTTGTTTTTAAAATCCATAAATGGGAACTGACACTTTCAAATGTCAAAACATAATACGTGTTCTCTTCTGCCATATTATTGTTGCAGCATTTTAGTAAGTATATTTTTTAAGCCTATAAAATACTGCAACATTTTCAGATATTATGTTTCAAAAGATTTTAATTAGGCTACAAGTTTTTCAACGACTCGCAATTAGTCTTTCATTTTCTTGAAGCAATAAAAACGCATCAAATATCTAATGACTTCAGCCGAATTCAGACCATAAAACCTTTTTTTATAGATAACGGTATCTTAACTAATATTAATAGATAAGAACGAGGAAAACAGAGGTCAACTGTTCCTCGTGTGGTACTTGATTAGCAGATTAAGATTTAGATATTTAAGGGACTCAATTAAGATAGGATCCATAGGTGACCCCTTGGGGCTGGACTGGGTTTTTCTGTATCGATATTTTGCTTGATACTGTTAAAGTAAATAAAAAAATTACCCTACGTTTCGTCATATTGAGTTTTTTTACATTATATATGAAGAAGTAATCATGAAGATGATGTAGGGCTTGAATCAAGATCGGCGGATGCGGTAATAGTAATAAAAATTTTCATTATATCAATTTTGAACAAACAAAATTTTTCAGTATAGACATTTTATAATGCATTACAAAATATTTGACTTGATATAAAATGTAAACAGTTTGATTATAAAAAGAGTTTTGGCAAGTCACATACAGAGCACGTTCGTTAAAGATTACATTTTCCAATTTCCTTTTACCTTTCGGGAAATTGAATGGAAATTAATAGTTTCAGTTTCCGAGGGCGTTTAATCACGAAGTAGTTTAGTGTTTACTACTCTTTTGTTGTGTGATGCCTATTCACTAAGGAGGAACATAAATAAGCATTTTAATATAGCTAACTTATTAAGTTGAAAATTAGATTTAAGAATAATAATATTTAAAAAAAACTATTTTAATAATAAATAGCTTTTTAATCGAACGTGAGGAATAAAATCGTGTATTCGAAATTCTAAAGCTCTAAAAAGCCTCTTACAACGCTTTTAAATGCCGGAAGCAAGTACGATGCACCAAGTTGTGTTCCGGTCGTCACGCGCGTGTACACTTGATAGTGCCAAATGATTTGGGGGCAATATACCCACTAAAAGATACAATTTAAAAAGACAATATTTGTTTTAAAATCGTAATAGTCTAGTCAGTCGTTAAGAGTATTATAATATCTATCGTTAATCCAACAAAACAGTTTAAAGTTACTTATGTTCGATCCAGTGGTTAATCTAATATATAAAATCCACTCCCTTTTTTTTTTTTCCTTCTCCTATTTTTTTTTTTTTTTTCCCCAAAAAAAAAAACCCCCCCCCCTTTTTTTTTCCCCTCCCCCCCCAAATATATTTTTTATTATAGTAGATAGTTAATTTTATTGAGCAAAATGTAAAA
This sequence comes from Pieris macdunnoughi, assembly GCA_905332375.1. Taxonomy (NCBI): domain Eukaryota; kingdom Metazoa; phylum Arthropoda; class Insecta; order Lepidoptera; family Pieridae; genus Pieris; species Pieris macdunnoughi. Next base: position 2,541,189 of record CAJOBZ010000023.1, on the reverse strand, counting down.
AAATGTTTCCTAGAAATAATATTTGCCGGGTCAGCTAGGGCATAACAACGTTTGCCGTGTCAGCTAGTGATATTATAATATTTATCTGTCACCAATGGACAATGAGAGGTCGTCTGTTTTTGGTACTCACTCCAGACATCCTAGGGTTACATTCTACCAAAGAAAGATAAATAAATAATCAAATAAATTTTACTGTATAAATTAGTACGAGAGAAAGCCAAACGAAAGCCAAACGCACTTTTGCATTTAAAATATTAGTCTGGCCGCGAAAACTTCCGGCCTTTATTCCGGTCTGGCCCCTCACCTGGGGTGACGTGCAAAGTGGCATGCAATTTGTTTTATTGTCTGTACTTATCAACATGACAGGGTATTTTAACGGCAGAATATGTAGGAAGCTTTTGGTAGTCATACTTTTTAGACATGAGCTTTAGTCACATAAATCTGTCATCAGCCTGAAAGGTACCTTATTTATCACATCCTACTTACAAAGAACTGGTCAGGCACATATGTCCTAATCTTATTATACTGATAAGGTAAGTGTTTTTTTATGTTATAGGAGGCTCATCTGATAAGTGTTAGTGCCCATGGACACTCTATATTGCCAGAAAGCTCGCAATTGTGCATTGCCGGCCTATTAGGTACAATTATGACATTTAAAAAATTGTGTCACCTAAAACATTCATCAATATTGATAAGTCAAGTCAATCAAATCAATTCATATCAAATAGACCCGTTAAAGAGGCACTTTTAAAGTCAAAATTCCAAAGTTTTTTATTGACATATTTAAAAAAAATTACTAGTTGCCCCTATCCAAAGGTTTCATATGGAGAAAAATGGGCAAGAAACTCCATACTTACTCTTTTAACATAGTGTTTACAATATTTTGTATACATTGATTTGATAATTATATGTGAAGACCATGTACTAGAATAAAAAAAAACTACTATACTAAAATAAAATAGGCGCATGGTGTTATAAAAAACAATGCAGTAGATAACTAAATTATTATTATGTAGATACATGGTGCTCATATATTCACAAATATTGAAACTATAGTTTTTAAAAATATATATTTTACATTATTCTTTATAAAAAATAAATTATTAACAGTGTGTGAGTTACGTGAAAGATTTTTAATGTAATAAATCGATGAAAATGATTTAATTATAAATAAACAAATCGTTATTTTATATTTTAAAAATGTGAAATTACTTCTAGTAATGTCTCTATACTATTCAGGAAAACTTTCATAGTACAGAGATTTTATCCGCTCAAAGGATGAGTCCCAGCAAATTTGTAAAGGCAACGTGCAACCATCAAGTTTCATTAAAGTCTATTCATCCAATGTATGTCGAGAACCTGTGAACCAGATACGGAAAACTGTTGCTACACGAATGTTTTTGAATTGTATCATTCCTGTAAAACATTACACAGTACAAGCTTTTTGCTATTGGATTCGCACCCTAATGTTAAATGACAAAGTCTGAGATGATGGATACAAACGCAAACGTAGGTAACATCTTTGCTTCGTATTCATTATAACTAACAAAACAAACGGTCTAACTAAAATATGTGATGAGACAATCAAGTTTCAGTGGCTACTATGAAGAATCTACGGTGAAGCCCTTTTTAGGTAATTTTAAGCACTAGTTGATATCTTAAATTGATTGATTGACGCCTTTCATTAGAATTTAATAACAATACAAAATTTGTCATTTATCTCTAATGTTTCTGCACTTTATTGTAATACCATGCAGCCGAGCTCAGCTTCTTGTTAACCGCAAAAATACGTTTAAGTTATAAAGTTGAGCTTTAAATAAACGATTGTCATACGAATAAACGTCTACCTACACCTTGACAATCGTAATTTCATACAAAACCCTAACTTTAAAAAAACATTCTATAGCCCATCTGGGATGGGACCCGTTCATCTGGGATAACCTAGGCTTCTAATGGTGAAATAATTTTACAAAATGGTTCTGAAATTTGGAGAATATTCAATGCAAACAAACAGTCTTTCCTCTCTCTAATAATAGTGAAAAAGGAAATACAAATTTGAAGCGGCCACAATTTAAGCACCTTGAGCTTTACAATTATTGCACTAAACTTTGAACAAGGTATTTACTTGATGCCCTAAATAATGTCTAGCCTTGGCCCGATAGGTACTCATGAGTATCACGCGAATTCCTCATTAAGTTAGCTCAATTATTTTCTTTGTTTTATAAGGCCGTGACAAAATTTATATGCCCTGGGGGCTTTAAAGCATTCCTTATGTTAAGAAAACATAAAAGGTACATTTGACTTGTAAAGGCAGTCCTTCACAACTGGATACGAGTTATCTAAAATAATGTAATTACGCGTTTGTAAGGAAAGGAAGTTTTAATTAAATGTATATTTTCTTAATTTTAATACTCGGGATAACTAATGATTGATTGATTGATTTGTAAATTAAACTATTTAAGTCTACTAATTTATCAATACAAAGACATAGCTGGAAGAAAAAGAAATGACTTTCGAAGGAATCATCCACAATTTTTTTGTTTATGAATAGATTTTCGAAGGTTTCCCTCAATTTCTCTGACTCTCCTTCTCTGATCATTAGATCCTTGATAGATAGAGATATGCTTGGAAGGAAGGAATCCTTGGGATATCTCGAACCAACAACAAAAAAATGATCAACGCAAATGGTTTACAAATAACGAATTTAAATACGCGAATACATATAAAAATATATATATACTACAGTCTAGTTACAGTACTACAGTCAAATTAAGAAAGTTCCTTTTTTGAAGTCGGTTAACAATAGAAATTGCAAATGAGGATTATTGTTAATAGTTAATGAGAAACAGTCGGGTTATTAATTAATGATTGTTTCATTATTACGTGAACGCGTATAACTCAGAACCACGTATAATTCCTCAAACGCCTTTATATTATCATAAAACAATAAAGAGCAGTATTTTATACACTCGGTTTTCTTATTATTTATTACCAAGAAAAACCACATGCGTCACTACGAAGTTAGAAAAATATTTTTGCGCAAATTGCCGTAATAACCACTGGGTATCGACGTAAATATAGATTAAGGCACTCAAACCATATTTTATGTATAATTTATAGAGCTTTATAATGCAAAGTTGTTTTGTTTCAAATTATATTTAGGAAATTTTAAAATCTGTTATGTTTTGCCCTATTTAAAAATAATTAATGTATCATAGACAATAAAAATATTTCAATATTCGAATATGGTATATTGTAAAACTAATATTCTAAAATTAAATAACGACAATGGCGACAACATAGATTATTTCTGTTCCATTTTTAAATTATACTAGTCTAAAATAAAACATTTCCCAGGACAATACTTTTTATTATGGCAATAGAATTAAGTGAATACTCAATCGTGATCAACCTCGTTTAAACAAGCAATTTCTCTATGGACTTTTATTTTATCTGTGCCACGTGTTAATTAGTTCAAATGATTAATGAGCGGGAATCCTGCATGGCTGGATATATTCATAACTTTAATAATTTTATGTTCTGGCAACTTTATGACGGGATGTTTTTAATAGGGTTTGATTATTGTGGTGAATATAAACCAATTAAAATGATAAAAATAATTGGAATATTTGGATAGATTTATTGTACTGTAATTTAGAGTGTATTTTTGCGAGTAAAATGTATTTATGTATAAGTGTTAAAAGTAATATAATTCAAATTAAAGTGACTGACACTTTAATTATTTTTTTTATTAACGCGAATATAGCATAGTTAGTAAAGTAATAATTACGCTATTTAAGTTACTGCATTGTTTAAAGAGCTGATTTTGGTAAATATATTTTGTCTAGAAATAGGTTTAAAGAACTTTATTACTCATAAGAACTTATAGTTCGCTTACAATGAGATGCAGTAGGTACTTAATTCTAAAAGTATATAATATTAGTCTCTCTAGGGCTTGGAAAATTACTATTGCAAATAATCCTTCAGACCTCCTTTGAAAACATTCATATTTCATATTTTCGCACAGCTTCAATTCTTCTGGTAAGTTGTTGAACAACTGTGCTCCTTCGAACAATATTGTTGTTTTTCCGTAATTAGTCCGCGGTGTTATAAGTTGAAGCCTATTTTTTTTTCTCAATGGCTTGTATTTGTTTTTTTATGCAACTTTATATTAGATTGGATGGAATTTGTTATAATTTTCTTTACTAGGATGCATGTGTAGTATATATATAGTTGTCTAATATTTAGTATTTTTGTTTTTTCATATAATATTTTAGTTGGAGTTAGGTGATTATAATGGAATAAAACTTTTATAATTTTGTTTTGGGTCCTTTGTAATTTATTTAGATTAGTTTTCATGGCTGATCCCCATATTTCAATTAAATATTCAAGATTTGATTTTACTAAAGAGTTGTATATAATAGTTCGTATTTTTTTGGGATGCAGTGTGCAACTTTACGTAGTGCAACTAACAAAGACATTAGTTTTGTTTTGACATGATCGATATGCGACTTCCAGGAGAGCTGGTCATCTAATATTAGTCCGAGATATTTTTCTTGAGTTGAGCGTTTTATTACATCATTATTTATTATTAGTGGTGGGTAGTCTGAAATCTGTTTATTTCTTGCGGCGAAAATCATATGAGATGTTTTAGATGTGTTAATAGTTAATAAGTTATATTTTAACCATTCGCTGAGTAGCTGTAAGTCCTTCTGAGAATTATTTATTAAAGTGTACAACCAAAGAGGAAGTTTAAGACTAACGAGGTCTGATATTTTACGAACAGAATATTGTGAATTTTCACACTAGGTATGTCAAAAGTTTAATACAAGGACTGAAAACTTTGACAGACATCTCATATAAATTATACTAAACTTATTACTTACGTAATATCGTAGTACATCGGCTTTATTGTGTGTATACGATTAAATTATTAAGCGCTTGGAATAGACCGCTTATTCATAATAGGGAGTAAAATGAACGTTTTGAATAAAATTTGATACCTGGTATAGGTGTTGTAATATTAAGGTAACAGAAAACCTACGTGACTTCGCTTACGCGTCAAGGATTTTGCAATTTCGATTAAATAAATCTTTACACAAATTAAGATCAGAATTTTATTAGTTTCTTTAAAGATGTTTTGATTTCTTAACGGAAATTTAAAAAAAAAAATTGAGATTTATAAAATGTCTGGTAATTTTATTTATTTATTTATAATAAATACATTTTAATGTTTGTGTCCAACGCATCGTTGGCAAGTAAGTTTATATTTGTTTAATATTTTTACTTATTTTATTGTTGCTTAATTAGTTTTATGTATAATAGTATGGCATAACAAGAACTAACTTGTTGATTCTCTTTATTATTAATAAGCTTGATAAGCTCCCGAATAATTTTTCTCTTAATAAGTAATTATTTAAAATTTATGTATGAATGAATCATAAGCACTTATAGCTTTAGGAAGTGATTTTGTCCGACAAAAGTGACAAACTGGGCGAAAAGCCAAAACCGATGACCCTAATTATGAGCTGTCAAACATTCAGAGAAATGAGAAATGGTACTTTTGAAGTGAAAGAACTAAAAATGATTTGACGTGAGTGTCAAGAATTGTTTGACTATTGTAGGGTGGGTGGATTTTATAGGAAATTAGTCATAAATCGAAAGAATTGCCTGACCAGGTCTCAAAACGACGACCTTCGAATTTCACGTTCTGAATTGTAGAGGCGGTGGTTTGATATTAATCTTAATATATATTAATTACGCGTCACGTTGTTTGTCCGCTATGGACTCCTAAACTACTAAACCGATTTGATCAGTTTGATCTAATTTAAAAGATAGGATAGCTTACATATACAATATACATATATAATTCAACTGTACGTGTGTATGTCACTGAACACCTCTTAAACGGCTGCACCGATTTGAATATTTTTTGTATGCGTTTGGGTGGAGCCCTTGATGGTTTTAGATTAACAAATCAGCCCGGCAGATGGCGCTGCAGTCGGTACTTTCATATTTTGTTCAATATCCTAATCGCTTTAAATATCATGCAGGACAACGTCTGTCGGGTCCGCTAGTTATTATATATATTATTTGATACGTTAATTAAAATGTATGTTCAGAATAGGCGATAAATTATTTCTAATGACAGATGAAGATATATATTAACACGGCCGAGCCGATTTGATTCTATGGCAATCTTGCGCGACATTTTCATATATTAATTTATTTGTTAAAATATATAGTAAATTCATATCAGTGTTTTCTTTTTAAACAGATTTTATCTCACTACAGACAACTTTCGAATAGAGATGAAATATCACCCCACATATCCCAGCTACGACGTAAATGCCCAAACTGCGTAGAAAGCCACGTGGTAGAACAAAGGTCCCCTTGCCCTACATAACGTCCCAGACTTCCCACACAATTATTTATATTTATTGCACGCAGATACCAGTTATTGGATCCATACTTTCAGTGCGTATGAAAGAATGCTTACGCACATTGGAGGATTCTCAGCGCGGATTAGGGACACGCATAGCTAAAGGGTTTCCAAGAATCAGTTTTTCTACTACTACTCTATATAGATATATTTCCACATTAATATAACGCTACATTCAACAATTTAAAACAATGATATGAAAGCTCCACGCTACAATTCGTTATCGCGCTTTTGTTCTAGTTAAAGCTCAGCTGTAGTTTCGTGTATTGTTTCAGGAGAAAATTGTATAAAGTGATTCTAAAATGTATTTTATCTTAGACATTTTAAAGTATATTTGTTTAAGTTCTTTCATAACTATTATATTCACACCCTACGTAGCAGGACAAAATGTGTATACCCCGGAGGGTAAGAGGCGTTTAAGTATACCTTCAGTTCACGGATATGATTTAGACTTCCAAGCAGGTATGCTAAATTTCGTAGTTATGTATTTTTACAGATTCGGTTTTGAATAATAAACTGTATCGATTTTTTTATAATTACATATAAATATAGCTTTTAGAGACTTTTAGTTAGTAGTCGTTAACCAAAAAATCAGTTCCTTTTTAAATAAATCGCTCATAATTTTTACGTAAAAAAAAGGTGTATTGAAGAAATAGTAGCGGTAGCAGGTAGCGAATGGAAAAAGAAAGCCATAGACAGAGTCAGTCAGACAGAGGGGTTCCGATCGACAGTACTACGACTAGGATATAGAATAACAAGATAAAAATAATGTCCAAATTGTAAAAAATCTAAGCTGCATATTATTATTTTTTTGTCATGATTGGAAATTAAACTGTATATTTTTATTATACTATTTTTTTATTTATTAATATTTACGTATTGGAGTAGGTACAGCGTATAAGTATTAAATTCTTGTCTCACAAAAGGCTAGAAACTCCATTAAAAACTTAACTAAGTGGAGACTAGAAAGCTATCTTGCTATTTTTATGCTTGTACAAAATTGCAGTCATGTGAAAGGATAAGGAGTGCAGTGGGACTTTAATTAAAACTTTTGCTAGAGAACTGTGAGTCGCAATAAATTTTTATGTTCATGTTAGCTTAAGAAGTTTTATATATATATTAATATAGTACGGGACAAATGGTCAGAAGGCTCACCTGATGTTACCAGCTCCAAGGAGGCTCGCAAGTGCGTTGCCGACCTTTTAGGAGTTGGTACGCTATTATCTTGAAGTTATCTAAGTCGAATTGGATCGGATCGGATAAGCTTCAATGGGCAGCTGGTTCCACATAGTGGTGGTGCGCGGCAAAAAGTGCCTTTAAAGCGCTCAGTTGTGGATGTTGAGGTGATACGGGTGGAATTTTGTATTCTGCCTCGACCACCGATGTTTCCTGATAACCAAACAGTCACCATGGTAAATGCAGAGAGATTTCTACGCAACGCCATGGAATCAAGCCGCTCGGAAAGTGAATGGTCGTTGACGATTCGAATCGCTCTTCGTTTAATGCGATCAAGTGGAAGGAGCTGGTACTAGGGAGCTCCCGCCTGAGAGATTATAACAGTATTCCATGTATATCTGAGTGAAACGGAAACTGTTTCACGAAATATCATTTGTGAACTTTGAACTTATTAATTTAAAAATTAATGGAAATAAATAAATTAGTAATTCTGTTTAGTCAGTAATAAAGATGTGTATTTTTTTGTTCTTTTAATACAAATCAGATAATTTGTAAAAGAAACATATAAAATGCAGTAAAAAAATCTGAGCATATAAAAGATTAATGAATACATCACCGTTCGCTTAATTTTCAGGCGTCAGCTGAAAATAATGAAATTCAGTAATAATTAAAAACTGCAGCACTAACAATGTAATTTTTTTCTTTTACCATAATTTTTTTCATCTATCCAACAAATATATTTTCTGAAAATCTAATCCGTGGATTTCGAGATTTTAAGATATATATTGTAGAAAATAGATTATAAAAAAGCTTTGTTTACGCACTTCCTGCATAGCTCCGCATAGTTGAATAAAATTGTTCGTAAAATGATAAAATTATATGAGAAGTCAATTGCAATTGCTTTATTAGAATTAAGACTAATTTTAGCTTACAAATATAACTTTGTAATACTTCATGCCGATGTGATCACAGCGGCTATTATCCATTGTGACTAGCCGTTTAGCCTTAGCTATAAGCCTCGAATCTTATTAGGGCAGACTCAGATAGGACAGATGTCTATCAGGGTATCACATTAGCTTGCGTAGGAGCAATAGGTTTACTTAACCAAAGGTATGTGTAAGTCCAAACAGTCCAGTTGTTCAACAGATCAATTGGAAAAGATAACAAATACCTTAAATGTTCACATGCAAAAACCTGTCTCTAACTGTACTGACCAACTTCCACCGACAGCTTTTGCCACGTGGAATTCGTGTATTTTTCAACAAAAGTCGATTCAATATATTTACATAATGAATCATATACCTTACCCTTCCTAGGGAAATATTAGAAAACAACCGTGCGATTCTGCTAATCCGTGAGTTCACCTCGCACTAACAACGCTCTCTTCGTCACTCACGTAATTTTTGGAATCTCATGGTATTCTGTTAAGCAATTTCACATTACGTCTTGACAAGCGGAGGGAGCTTGTAGTTTTGTTTATCAGAATGCCAAATCGTAAAATGACTGTTTCACGACTGATTTGAGCGCGACCGCCGCTGCGAAAACCGCTGTGAGAGTTCGAAAAATGAGTTACAGAATCGCAAGACTGTACTTAAATCTGTAGTTTTGTTTTTATCGCATTCATACAGGTTGACAGAACTCGCCGGGATACAACATTTTATTATAGGTAAGGATTACCCGACAAAGACAATTGTTTAAAACATTCTTAAGACATGGAGCTTATTTTCCTAAAGCCAATTACTTAGTGGACAGCAGAAGATTACGCGTGCAAATCAGGTTTGCAGCCATTAGGGATATTGTATCGCATATAAGCCGGACTTTTTATTTTTAAAACAACATGATACTACCTTATCTCCAAAGTGACAGATTAAATGAATGAAATCTTTTGATTTTAAATGAAACAAAAATCGAAAATTATCGTTGTTCTATTTCATTTGAATAATTCGATATTTGTGTCTTGTAGATTCCATGGAATTTATAACTAATCTCTTTTAATGAAGTGGACTACGACTTGTGATGAACAATGCTACCATTTCACATTAAACTATCCTAACTTTCCTGGAGCAACTTAATAATTAAATCGTTAAATTTGCAATACATTGTGCTTGTTAATTAAACAATTAACAAAATACAAATATATATATGTACTACAATTTCTACGATGAAATAAAAATATATCCTTCGGTAGCAATAACTTTCCGATCCAACGAAACTCGCAAAAATATATTCATATTTCAAACACTTTGAACCAATTTCCATCAAAGTCAAGGGTTGCCCTTTAATATTTATTTATTAGGACATTTTTATACAAATTCAACTTAGATAAAAGAGAATAACGATGCCATAACTATCAGTGTAATAGCCTAAGATGTTTGGGAAAATTAATGATAACGATTCTCTCTCATCTGTGGTTTGTGGTTAATATTATTTTCATTCCTAGTATGTACTATAAAACATTGTTTTATCGCTCTTTCCTAGGTTAGGTAATACAGCTAACTAAAATTATATTTTACAACAATTACTTAAAAATATAATCTAAAAAGGAAAACACATTTATAAAACTTATATTATTATTGAATAATTAGAGTAAAGTCATTTAATTCATTTAAGTTAGAAAAAAAAGATAGGATTAATATAAAGTTACAACTATCATGCGAGACGTACTGTTAAAACAAAATATCTTTCAAGTTATTATAGAGCCACTGAAATACACCTATCAAAATTATTTTGGACATACGTAAACAAGAGAGCCATAGCAAATTTAATTAAAAATCTTATGTTTACTAACATAAATGTTAGTAAACGAAAACATTGTTACAAATAATAAAAATAGCTTATATTGTAAAATCCTTTTAATTATCTATAGGGTGGACTACCCAACTCCTCTTTTCTCTATTAACACACAGTCCTTACTTTTAAGCCGTTGTAGTAAACATTAATCAAATATATAGTATAATAATTATTTAATTATTAAACCTCTTCTTCCATACACAAAGTAGTAAAATCTTGTTACACCTTGGAGGTGTATGCACACAGATTTCTGTATCCCTCTCGTAAAAGTGATTATTTCCACGGGTGCCAGCCAGTCAAACGCATTGAAGCCAATTGAGACGGGGAAATGATATCAAATATAAGATATTAAGAACAGTAATATACGTAAGAATAGAGAATCAAAAATAAAAGAACAAAAGAAGTAACATTTAAGCGCATGAATAACCACAAACTAACACTGGCATTGTGCCAAAGATGTGAAAACGCCAAAAAACACCAAATCATTCGACAACAAAGAAGTCAATATAAAGCAATATCATAAACCACTCAAACAACTATATATATACATTAATGTAAATACCTATGCATTACATTAACATGAAATAAATATAAGTTTTACGAGGGAGTAGTTAAATTTTGTACCTACCCTAAATTTGTTAAGGAAATTTAATATTGAATCACAAATTTGAATAAAAAATAAAAAATAAAATTGAATATCTCTTGAGTAAACACCTGGAAGGATTGACATCAACAAAAGCAACCGATTACTCGCTTTGGAGAGCCTGCAAAAACCTAGCTCGACCACTACACCAAAAGCCACCACTACGAACGCAGAACGGGCAGTGGATAAGAACGGAACGAGAAAAAGCTGAAGTTTTTGCTAATCATCTTAGTCATGTATTCAAACCGAATGACCCCAGTCCTAATGTAGATGAATCGGATATCGAACTAATCATTGACCAAGACCTGCAACTTGATCTACCATTAAAACTAGTGACACCACGGGAAATTAATCGCAACATCAAATCAATGGACAATAATAAAGCACCGGGCTATGACTTAATAGACAAAAAGGTCCTCGAAGAATCACCACGCAAAGTGATAGTGTACCTTACAATGCTATTTAATGCAATCCTAAGAGCTGGGTATTACCCAGACTTATGGAAGGTATCACAAGTGACTATGATCCACAAACCTGGAAAACCTATTCACGAAATCACATCATATAGACCCATTAGTCTGCTGCCTATTATGTCCAAATTATTTGAGAAAACCCTACTACACAGAATGCTGGACATAATAAAAGAAAAGCATATCATACCAGATCATCAGTTTGGCTTTAGGCAAGAACATGCCACAATAGAACAAGTCCACAGAGTATGTAGAAAAATAAGAAACTCCCTCGAGAGGAGAGAATACTGCTCATCTGTATTTCTTGACGTACAACAAGCCTTTGACAAAGTGTGGCATAAGGGTCTTTTGTTTAAAATTAAATCCTTATTGCCACACACATTCTATAGGATCCTACAATCATACTTGTCTAACAGAATATTTCAAGTTAAAGAAGGTGCCAGCACATCCGGTTTTTACGAAATTTGCGCAGGTGTGCCACAGGGCTCAGTCCTCGGACCCGTCCTGTACACACTGTATACACACGACCTACCACAGAGCCCAGAGATTACTATCGCCACCTTTGCTGATGACACGGCTCTACTTACCTCCAACAGAAGTCCCATTCTGGCCTCTAAAATCTTACAAAATGGCTTAAATAAAGTAGAAGGCTGGTTGGCCAAATGGAGAATTGCAGTTAGTGTGTCCAAATCGGTGCACGTCACCTTCACGCTCCGAAAGGAAGACTGCCCCCCCCGTCACTCTAAATGGCACCCAATTACCACATCAAAATACAGTCAAATATTTAGGAATGCATTTAGACCGCAGACTCACCTGGAAAAAACATATTCAAACAAAGCGAGACGAAATTAATCACAAATACAAGGGTCTCTACTGGCTAATGGGACGAAATTCAAAACTATCCACTGACAATAAGTTGCTTTTGTACAAAACCATTCTCAAACCCATATGGACATACGGAATACAGCTTTGGGGATCTGCTAGTGCCTCAAATATAATAATAATACAAAGAGCTCAAAATTACATACTCAAGCAAATATCAAACACCCCATGGTTTCTCAAAACTACAGAAGTCCATGAATTTCTTAATATGCCCATGGTAAAAGAGGAAATAATCACACATGGGTATAACTACAAACTAAGACTTCAAAAGCACCCCAATCAGCTAGCAGGACAGCTAACTATACCAGAAACTACTCGACGACTAAAAAAGCGGCGAGACATTTTTGACCAGGACAACCCAACAGACTGAGTTTAAATAAGAATAGGCAGGCTCCGCTGGGAGTAGCGCCTAACACGTCAATAAGCTCTCAACGTATCTACTTATAGTCGCAAAGACTGATTGTATGATTAATAAAAAAAAAAATACAAAAAAAAAAGGAAATTTACACGGAGCTAACTGAGCTTACGAAATTATGTAACACTCATATTTAGCAGCTAAGATTTCAGAACTGACTTTTCCATAAAACTTCTAAGTACTTCTTTGTCCTTTTTCTTTGCATCTATTGACAAAAATAAACACATACGTAACCTTAGTTCTCAATTACTTTTTTATGAGTGTATGTGTCATGTATTTTATAGCTGAACTGTTTGGATTTCAACAGATTGAAAAAATATTATCCAAATAAAAATTCTCAGAATACGCAATATAATTTAACGCGTAATTGATAGTTTAAGTCTTACTAATTATACAATATGTATATATCTACTAAATAGGTTACTATTTCCCGCTTTGTTTAAAGTAATCCTGTCTTCGCATTACTGGCCTTGATTACTCAGAATGGGCAGGAAAAATATGCTGTTTATATCCATATAAATCTAAGTATAAAAATACTATGTATTATTAGCTTTTCTTTGCTTTGATTATAATTTTATTTCTTTTAAGAACACATACTCAAAAGTAAATTTGAATTGTTTAAAATAAGTAGCTCAATAAGCCATCCATTTAAAAAATCGGTTAGGTTTCCAATACAGGATTCCATTCTACTCATCATAAATGAACGTTTTGTATCATTGTCAGTATTGGCCTAGTGGCATCAGTGTGGGACTCTTATGAGTGATGAGATGCCACTAGGCCATCTGAGGAATAAATAATACTTCAGGAATAATCCTGAGGTATTAAGTTCGAACCCCGGCTTTGCATTACACTTGTAATCGCTCGTACGGTGAAGGAAGACATCGTGAGGAAACCGGTATTTCTCAGACCTAAAAAAGTCGAGAGCTGCTCAAGGCACAGAAAGCTAATCACCTACTTGCCTATAAGAAAAAAATAAATAATCACGGCCCAGATCTAAGATTTTGAAGCGCCACAAGTATTTGTTATTTTATCTAGAACTTTATTTTGTTGTGCAGTAAACAACTTTGAATCCTTTACAAAGTAACTAACGCTTATTAAATTTAAAAAAAAACACTACAACCGGCACACTAATCTAGTTTTCTAATTAAATTGTCCTGCAAAATAATCTGTGCGACTGTGCCAATTCCAAACAATTGCAAAACCTATTACCTACAGTTGTTGAAGCCGTACGAAAACAATCAATACTTTTTAGTAAGATCTTGTTTCAATCAAATCCAACGGTTTGTTTAGACTGCGATTGCGTAATGTCTGATCAAACGTTTTTTTATGCGCAAATTCTAATATTATACAAAAATCGTTGAAGAGTGCAAACACGATTTAGTCGCTATGAAATTTCAGTCGATCGTATCGGCCGGCCATTTAAAATTTGTGATTGTAATTTTATTTAAATACGGCATTGGGCAAAAAAAATAAAGAAGTTTTCTTTTAGTAATATCTACTACTATTGGCAATTACGGTATTTCAAACAAAGAACACGCCATTGAAAATTCTGTCCTATCCTATCATATATTAAGCAATTATTAGAATTCATTCAATTCTACATTTTAAATGTTTAGATGAGTTTTGATATTTCCTATAGTTAAACTAAGAGGCAGTGGCGTAACTATACCATCTGGGGCCCGTGGCAAATTCTTTTGATGGGGCCCTAACAGTAAAAATCGTCACGTACTTAGTTTAATTTTAATAAATCTCGAGATTTTTAGCGTACTCAATTACACGTTGTATATGTCCCACTAATGGCCATAGGTCTCCTGTCTTAGGCGAGAAGGAATGGTTTGTAGTCCCCACGCTAGCCCAATGCATATTGGAGACTTCACATTCATCCATAGAACATAATATCTCTTGGGCAGGGTCTACCTTTTGGGTCGGGGGCACGTGGCATTTTGCCAGCCCTGCCACCATATTGTTACGCCACTACTAAGAGGAACTGTAATACTACTAAAAAAAATAACCCACAGTTTGGTAATTACCTGCCTTTTGGTGTGATTGATGTAATGGATAATGTAAAACTCCTGTTTCCGTTTATGCTAGATTAATACAGAGGTCAAATTATTGTTTTTATTTTAGTATTTTATTTGCAGTACATATTCGAACAAAAGAAATATCTTAGAAAATAGAAGCTCACGGTAACCGTAAATCATTGTTCTATAAATATGCATTGTGGAATGAATTTTTATAAGAAAAAGTGAACTCTATTGTGTAGTTGTAAGATTTAAAATGCCTTGCATTGAAAGCAATTGGTCCACAAAAGTACGTATTTCAACTTTGAACGCTCAAAGGATTGTTCAATGAAAGAATAGAGATTGAAATTGGAGCCATTCAATCGGGTTATATTGGACATGCATTGAAGATTTATTGAAGAGGCTAGACTACTGAGTATGCCTAGTAGAAGTTATTTTATCAAAAACAATAAATCAAAAAGGGATACCTGTTTAAGAGTAATATATCTCTTTATCTGTAAAATTTTGACGTTTCGCTTTGATTTTTCAACTGTCATAGCGTTTCTTTAAATGAAAACAAACGTAGACAAATGAAGACATTATATTATACATGATTTATAGTATTTTAGTTATTTTAATAGTTGGAAACATTTGTGTTTTTTTTTTGAAGTTATACATCTTTAGGCGCGTTTTGAAAAATTTATGAGAGTGAAATTTTACGCACCGTGACACAAAATTAACATAATGAAGTTACCCACGGAAGATGCTACGGCATTGGACATAATTTAAAAACAACATTCGAATAATAATAGAATTTATGTTACACTTAATGTAAGAGAATAATAATAAATATTTATTTATTTAAATTTTCAAATGTAAACTGAATTTATTGACTATAATGACTCCTTTTCCAGTCTTTGATTATTTCATTGTAATTAATTATTTGCATGCAATCAAAAACTATTTTTAATAATGCCAAAGAAGTATAACTTCTTACGCGCGTACATAAGTACACACACCCTTTTTTTAAAGTTTCACAGGCTATATTTGTAACAAAACCTTATAAGATTGTAGGTTCCAAGCCTTTGAAAATAGATGCATAGAATTAGGAAAAGCTTTTTATCCTTACTGTAAAATATCGAATAATTCTCAATAGGTGTTTTTAAAACATAAAATCGATAAATCACTAATTATTTCAAAATAATTAAGGGTCAAATACGATTGATTGACCTAACACAAATTACAAGCCATTTTCTCCTTAATTAAGTTACGGAAGCACTCCCCTAATTGTAATTAATGTATAGTTTAGATAACATCTTTAATTATTGATGTAGGGCTAATACACGGACATCGATTAAAACGTATATTTAAAAAGATACTTAATACTATTAAAGTATAAAAATACCTGGTGCAAAAGAATTTAATATTCTTTCGTCTAAAACGCCCTCCCAGTAGGCTCTCTCTCAGTTTACCTGACCTAAGCCTCAAGGTTATAAATTAGTCTCAGGTGTCTTTATATAGAGCCACTTAAATTTTAACGAAACCGCCCGTTAATTACCTATTTTCCTCAAAAAATTATTGTGTAACGGATGCTTTTTGCTACTTAGCGATGTCATCCATACGACGAGAAGATTTCATCCTCGCCAGCCAGTAGAACCCTTCATTAAGTTCTATGTAGATAGCCTAAATCAATTTCAGTATGGCGTCTTTTAAATACTGTCTATGGTATTCTTACTCCTGGTAACGTTATTATTCTACTCCACATAATAAATCACTTTAATAATATACAAAGTAATAATAGAAATAATTAAAATGAAAATCAAAACAAATTTAAAAAGTTTGGTCCCTGTGGCAGTGTACCTTTAAGGCTGGCAGCATTTCCTCGCTGTATTGCGATACTTATTGGTTGAATAATTACAATGTGGTTTCACTACATGCAATTTCTCAAACTACACATTTTCCTCGACCTTCTGTATAATGTCAAAATTCAACAGAATTCGTTCAGTCTTCGCGTTCATAATATTAGTACGGCAGTATAGATGAAAAGTTAAATTACATAAATTAATTGATAACTGTACTCATTTAGACGCATAATAAAACAAAATAACTAATTTAATTGCCTCGTCTATGAAGTTTATATTTAAAGAATGTGTATCTGTTATCTTTTTAACTCATCTTGTAAACATACGTAACCGAATGATGTTTAAAAACGCGGCTTTCTTAATTATGAAAGAGAGTTTTTTCATTATGAAACTGTTTCTAAGATAAAATATCTTTTACGATTGTATAATGGCTGACGTTATTTGTGCTAATTTAGGCAGACACAGTTTTACATCTGTTTCTGGTGACTTCTAAATCCTCTAAATACAATGCATATAAATACAAAAATATATATAAAGGCATGTGTTATTTCAATTCTTTTAAATGAAATTGGTGTGATCTTACTAATTAAAATAAATAAACAAATCAGTGGCGCCTGGGTAGGTCTGGGCCTCAGATTTCTGTATATGTTTCATGATCATTAGTCAGTTTAATAGGCAAGTAGGTGATCAGCCTCCTGTGCCTTCACTGTGGATACTGTGGATACACGCCGTCGACTTTTTGGGTCTAAGGCAAGGCGATATTCTCACGATGTTTCCTTCACCGTTCAAGCGAATGTTAAATGCGCACATAGAAAGAAATTCCATCGGTGCACAGCCGGGGCTCGAACCTACGACTTCAGGGTTGAGAGTCGCATGCTGAAGCCACTGCTGTCCTAATAATTAATTATTTTAAATATAATATAACTTTACAATTAAAGGCCTTTTGTACTGACCGTATTAGGTAATGGTCTATCAGACCAGACCATACCAATAGTATGAAAATGAAAACTAGTGAGACCGTAAAAATCACGTTAAACATGTGAATTGAGATCACCTCGTATAGGCGGGCACACGCGATATGTAAAAATGTATGTTTCGAATGCCCTAGAAAACTTCGAGATCCAAACATTACTAACATCTGCGAGTACATTCAATACGATCCCATTTTTGTCGGCTCTCAAAATAAAACAAATCTACCTGAGTATCTGGAGCGATTTTAAACATTACTCTATCTCGACTTTGCGAATAATTATTTAATCACTGGACTGAACGTAAAAATATTTTAAAGTAAATGAACAGTGTTTTACGCTTGTTAAAATACAATAACACTATACCAGTCTAGTTAACTCATGATTAATGATCGCTTTGATTAATCTAATAATGTATTGCGTAACATTTGAACTATTTTAGTGAATGTTTTAAGTAAAGCAGTGCAGGGCAGTGTTGGCGTGTGCTTAAGCGTGCGACTCTCATCCCTGAGGTCGTAGGTTCGATCCTCGGCTGTGCACAAATGGACTTTCTTTCTATGTGCGCATTTAACATTAGCTCAAACGGTGAAGGAAAACATCGTGAGGAAACCGACATGTCTTAGGCCCAAAAAGTCGATGGCGTGTGTCAGGCACTGGAGGCTGATCACCTACTTGCCTATTAGATTTAAAAATGATCATGAAACAGATTCAGGAATCTGAGGCTCAGACCAAAAGAGGTTGTAGCGCCACTGATTTTTTTTAAAGTGAAACTGATGTCCATTAATTACTTAAAATTATTTTGTCTCTGGATTATTCTATAGTTGTATTTTTAAGGTTAGACAATTTTTTTTCATGGGATAAAATATGTTTAAGTTTGACGTGTTTATTTATACGGTGCCTGAATATTACATGACATCTAAAATGACAGACTAAAGACAGGTGCAAGTTCATGGCGTGTCAACTGTCATCACGTGTTAGCCTATAAATCCTGCTGACCAATAACAATCATACGCGCCGTCGTTTCTTATTATTTTTCACGTCCCCACTCCTCTGGACCTACTTAGATTAAATTCGCGGTTTCGATAGCATAATAAAATCATAACAAAACTAAAAAGGCATAATCGAAAACATTACTAATTAGAGTTTTGTTAAATTATGTATCTAAAACCGATAATACTACATAGATGTCCAATATCGATAAGTTTCTCGTAATTTTATACTACTTTAATACAAATTTAGCTGCATAAGTTATATATTAAATTGATAGTTAAACCAAATATAAAAAAACACGCGAATGGAGAGATTTAATTACGCTTTTTTAAATACTCAATCAATAACAGTTGACCTCAAGCTTAACAAGAGCGCTATAAATCTTGTTAAAGCAATTAATACAATCCCCAACAAAGAAATCCCGACAAATTCATGGACTAATTCTTAATGGGACCTCAATTAAGATAATGTGTACCTTTTTAATGTCTTTTATTGAAACATTTCAACAATCAAACATGATATTATATTATATCATGATATGAGAGATTGTTTGCGGGTAGTCATAACAGACACATCGTGTCCTCATAACATAATTAATTAAATATAGTTAAAAGTAGAAATATATCATAAATAGCAATAGTTAGGCAATATTAGTGAATTGTCCATCTCTGGAAGTGATAGGTGCTTTGTGGAGTACGGATTATACACAAATAATTCGACTTTTCAAAAGTGATTTTGTGTTGGTGACTATAAATTGTGAACTATAAAAAAAACTATGTGCAAGTGAATTGAGATCCCAGATTGACAGTTTTCATGTGTAATACGTGTTTATTTTGGATCAACGACCGTTATTGTGAGTTGCTTAAAATATATAAAGTATAAAGAAACGTACATTACTGTGAAGAGCATTTATTGCAGTGCAATTTTTACTGAGACATTTTTAAGAGAGCATTTATTGTTGTGCAATTACGGAAATATATTTAATAAAAATGAATGTTTGCGAAGGTTGCAAGAAGTCGCTTTTAGCAATCGAAAGCATGCGCTGTTGTTTGTGCGTTCATCTATTTCACTATTCTTGTGTAAATATTAATACAAGCAACTTCAAGAAACTTTCTAAGGACGCTAAAACTTCCTGGAAATGCCCAGCTTGTAAAGTTGCTACAAAAAAAATAGCTGATAACGAGACGCCCACTCGCGGGCCCAAGCAGACCGGTTATGATGAAGAACGTCGCAACTCACCGGTGGTGCAGGATGAGAGAGTATTTATTAATAGAAGCGAGCTTCGAGCAATCCTTATTGCAGAAATGCCTACAATTTTACGCGAAATTGTGTCGTCTGAATTATCACCGCTAAAGGAAGAAATGGCGTCTCTCAAGGAAGCTGTGCAATTCGCAACAACAAGATATGAGGATTTGAAATCTTTGGTTGAAAAGCGTGACTCAGAGGTAAAAAAATTGTTACGGATGAATTCTTCACTCGAGGGAAAAGTGAGTGACCTGTTAGCTAGGCTGTCTAACCTGGAACAACACTCAAGGGAGGCAAACGTTGAGATTCACGGCCTACCTGAATTCAAAAATGAAAATCTGGTCAAAACGGTTGAAAGAATTAGTGAAGTAGTCTCCGGTAACATTGATGACAGCGATATATTGTCATGCTTTAGAGTGGCAAAGAAAAACCCTAATAATGGACGGCCAAGGTCAGTGGTGGTTAAACTACGTAGTAGTCGTTGCCGTGACACTTTATTGGCAGCCACCTTCAGTTTCAACAAAAATAATCCAAATGGAAAATTAAATACCAGTCTGATTGGGATTGGAGGGAATTCTGCTCCTGTATATGTCTCTGAACATCTGAGTCCTGAGAGGAAAAGTCTTCAGGCTGCTACCAGATTAAAGTGCAGAGAATTGGGCATCAAGTTCACATGGGTCAGAAACGGAAACATCTATATCCGTAAGGGTGAGGGTGAACCAGCCAAACGTATCATCTCGGTGGAACACCTAAACAACCTTCGGTTATGATAAATCGTCAATCATACCAGTCACATCGGTCTCTAAGGTTTCCTCTCTTAATATCTACTATCAAAATGTGCGTGGCTTGAGAACAAAAACAAACGATCTTTATGCCAGCTGCCTAAATGAGGACTATGACGCTATTGTGTTTACGGAGACCTGGTTGCTGCCTGAAATTGGTAACGGAGAACTATTTGACTCCAGATACACTGTATATCGCAAAGATCGAAATTCTACTACTAAGTTAAGAGGCGGCGGAGTCCTCATAGCAATTAAAAAAAGTATTGCTAGTAAACGTTTGATGCAGCTAGAATCTGACCATGAAGACTTATGGATATCCATGACCTTGCAGAAGAGTGGTCGACGACAGAATTTAGGTCTATGTGTGGTGTACCTTCCGTCTCCGGTAGACAAGAGGGAGGCGCAGTGCTTTTTTGGTAGGGCGAGTGATGCCATTGCCTCACTCGATGATGTTCTGATTTTGGGAGACCTGAATCTCAGTTGCTTATCTTGGTGTCCCGGTGACATCCCTAATACCCTGGCCCCCGTCAACGATAGCAATAGTTCACTTGGTGTTACTTTAATGGATTTTATGTCTCTAGCCTGTCTTAATCAATACAATTATGTTCTTAATAGTGATAAGAGAATATTGGATCTAGTTCTTTCAAATGTTGCTTTGACTCTTCGGGAAGCAGATAGTCACCTAATTAAAAAAGATATTCTGCACCCTCCACTTGTAATATGTTTGGCTATGCATACTTCTTGTAAGTCTGTTAAAAATAAGGCAGCTACTAAATTAAACTTTTTTAAGGCAGATTATACTGCAATTAATAGTCACATGCATAACATTGATTGGATAGAAGCGCTAAATGTAAGTGGTAACATAGATGACATGGTTGCAGCATTTTATAACAAAATTAATGGGATCATTACAGCTCATGTGCCTCGAACCAAAATCTTAAAATCTAATTATCCGCCGTGGTTTGATAAAGCTACCATTAGACTGCTTAAAGAGAAAAATAAGCTTCGAAAAAAATTTAGAAAATTTGGTAACCCACGTGATGAGTATGAATTTAAATTGCTTCGTACTCGTTGTGATAAACTAATCAGCAATAAATACAAAGCATATATTCGTAATGTTGAAAACAATATATCTAAAAATGTAAAACATTTTTGGAACTTCATTAAACACAAAAGGAAAGACTCATATACAATACCACAAGAAATGTATCGAGGTGGTGAAAAAGCCACACAAAATAGCGAAATAGCTAATTTATTTGCGGAGCACTTTAAATCAGTTTTCAGTAGCAATGATATTAGTATAATAAGTGAATCTCAATATCCCACTATGTGTAATGTCTTACCGTTGTGCAATGTTAGATTTACTGAAAAAGAAATTGAAAACAAAATTAAGACTTTAGATATTTTTAAAGGGTGTGGTCCAGATGGCATTCCCCCAGTTTTTATTAAAAGTTGTTTTTCTTCTTTAACGATACCATTAAACTTAATTTTCAATAAATCACTAGAACTAGGCACGTTTCCGACAATGTGGAAGAAAGCTAGAATCATACCGATATTTAAAAAGGGTGAGACAAATATTGTTACGAACTACAGACCTATTTCTATTTTAAATACATTTTCTAAGATTTTTGAATCGCTTCTATGCCCAATACTCAAATCACACTGTATAGTTTTTGTAGATACTGCTCAGCATGGTTTCTGTGCCAAAAGATCTACTGATACTAATCTCTTTGAGTATGTAAATTTTTTGGCAAATGCAATTGATGAGAGAAAACAAATTGACTGTATTTACACAGATTTTTCTAGTGCCTTCGACAAAGTTAGTCATAGTGTTTTATTGAAAAAGTTGGATTACTTATATGGTATTGGAGGGGGTTATTAAAATGGTTTGCGTCATATTTGACAGATAGAACTCAGTTTGTGGCAGTTGGTGGTATAGAATCGCAATCGTACATTTCCACATCAGGTGTTCCACAAGGTTCTCATCTTGGTCCTGTCCTATTTACTCTTTTGTAAATGATATTGGTTCGTTTGTTAAATATAGTAATTTTTCCTTGTATGCGGATGATATGAAAATTTTTAAAGTAATTAATAGCGCTCAAGATGTGGAGTTATTGCAAAGTGACGTAGTGGGTATACAGAGGTGGTGCGATCATAACAAAATGGTTCTAAATGCCAAAAAATGTTCGCAAATTACTTTCTCTAAAAATAAACTACCAGTCCCCTCTAAATACACTACTAGTGTACTACTACTGCAGGTCAATGAAATTAGGGATTTAGGAGTAATACTAGATAGTAATTTATCGTTCATACCACATTACAATGCAATAGTAAATAAAGCTTCTAGAATGTTAGGTTTCATAAGGCGGTCGACTAAGTGTTTTAAGAATGTGAAGCCTAAAATAATACTTTACAATTCTCTGGTCCGTAGCATTTTGGAATATGGTAGTGTTGTTTGGAACCCTCAATATTCTGTCCATGTTGACAGAATCGAACGAATTAACCGCCATTTCTCCAAACATCTATGCCGATTAAATAATAACATTAGCTATAAATGCGAGTATGAAAAAGACTAGCTTTCTTTCACTTACAATCACTCCGCGATAGACGCCGCCTTATCGACATTATATTTGTTTACAAAATTTTAAATAACTTGGTAGATTTACCTAATGTTTTAAGTCAAACACTTCAATCCTTTTTTACGTTCGGGCAGTGAGGACCAACGTCGGTTGTAATGCTCCTCTACACAGATCTCTATCGACATTAAACGACGCTCTGAGTACATGCCAAGCAGATCCATTTAGTGACAGTCTCCATGTCTTCAGGCGTAAGATGCTGCAGCCACTGTTGATTCGTGACCAATAGTGATTATTGCAAAGTAGAAAATTATTGTTTTTTTTTATATATATAATTGTAAATTGCATGTTTTTTTTTACTTTTAATGTTAAGTTATTTTCTCTTCTTTATTGTAATGTTTCCCTTTAAATGTTGTGCACACTTGTTATTGATGCACATGCATGTATCTAGTTATATAACCTCGTGTGTCACCACCATAATTATATTTTATATAAACAAAACCATTGCAACATAGTAGTACAAAGATCCTTTATATTTCAATAGCCGAAATGCTGTTACATGATTTACGAACCACTCTTAGTTCTTACTAAGTAACGTTTCCTTGTAGAGCGTGAGAACAATGTGTCAGCAGAACGGTCACGTAGGCCTTTAAGAATAGGATATAAATATAATAGAATACTTGTAATATTCAGTATTAAACGGACCTCAAATCGGACCGGTTGTATTCATTTTAACTTTAAGTTTTTAAAAAACCCTTATTTCGCGGACCCACTACTTGACTGGCGCTGAGGACAGGATAGTCGCTCTAGCTGCACGTACTTCTCAATTATCGGTTCGAGCATCAAATTCTGCTTACCTAAAAAGGGGAAACTACGTCGCGATTGCTAAAAACGGCTATTCAAAAGAACAAATAAATTTGTCAAGAACGCAAATCCAAAAGCGTTAAGGGTATTTTGTGCGAGTGTTGAGGCAGCGATGTACTGGTAAGTCACCTTTTCACCTTTCAAATCCAGCCCTCTCCACTTTTCTTTTGTTATTTTGAGATCGACATCTCTCATCTTAACGATAGTTTTAAGACTTTGTTAGAGTTAAATTGATATAAACGTAAATTGTAATAAGTTAATTTAAAGAAACATAGAAGTAAGTAGGTTAGTGCATGAAATTCTGCAACCCCTAAAGTAAGTATAAGTTTAGATTCACATCAAATTCTGTGAGCTAAAATTATTGAGTAATTGTGTAATTATTTAATCAAATAATTCCTAAAACCCAAAAAGATATATTTTATATATTTCGGAAATACGGAACATCGCAAACAATTCAGCAACATGGTAATTAGGCTTTTTAAAGGTGGATCAATTCAATTATATGAGTGTACGGAAAGAATAGTTTTTATTGACGATGAAAATGAACAGAAAGCCGTTATTCTGAAATTTCATCTCGGAAAAACCTGTCACAGAGGTATTCAAGAAACTTTTACTCGCATCAGGCGACACTTCTTTTGGAATAACATGAAAGAAACTATATCAGCAGTAATTAATTCTTGTGAAGCCTGTAAACATATGAAATATGACCGAAAGCCTTTGAAACCATATTTACAGTTAACTCAAAAGCAACATGCCCCATTCCAGGAATTATTTATAGATATATTTAGTATCGAAGGAAAAACATACCTCACCTTAGTTTACGCTTTTAGCAAACTAAGACAGGCAATTGAAATTACTATCAAAGGCACACCTGACGTTATCCGCGCACTAATAAAATACTTTTCATTTTACGGCATACCTAAGAAAATAAGCTGCGACTCTGGTACTGAATTCAACAACGATCTATTGAAAGAAATGATGTCACTCTATAAAATCCAAATACATATCGACACACCTAGGAACCCTAATTCAATGGGAATAGTTAAACGTTTTCATTCCACCTTAATTGAAATTTACAGACTGACAAAATACGAACAACAATGTACCGACGCCGCATCTATTATATCACTCATCATGGCATATAATAATGCGATTCATACTGTAACAACTTTAACACCGTTTGAAGTAGTGTTTGGCCATGTAGATTCTGAAAACGCATTCAATATAGACTTCGAGAAACGATACTTGCAAAAATTAATTAAAGATCACGCCAAAAGAATAAAAGTTTTATACAAAATCATATCTGATAAAATGTTAACGTTTAAGGAAAACTCTAGAGAAAAACGCGGTGGCGAATCCGACGTCCCGTTACCAGAAGGGAAAACAATTTTCACAAAATTAATAAACACTCGTAGAAGTAAGTACAAACCTTGTTTTGAAAAGGCCATAGTTACAGGAAAACCTGAAAGAAACACTATCCCTATTAAAATTAGAGGTAAACACAAAAAGGTACCAATTAAAAACATAAAACGACCTCCAAAGGTGGTGCTTAGTGATCACGATGACACTCACGAGCCCCAGCTTGGGCCTTCAACTTCAAAAGGTTGAAAACAATTCAGGGATCCGTAAGACAGGGAACATCCTTCATCAAACAGGATAACTGGCTTATTTTTAAGGTATTAGATTTGAATGGCCTACTAATGGAATTAGAATATAACAATAGGAAATATAGTAATTTTAGTAAGATAGTAAGTGATGATAAGCCTTAGTTTAAAGAATTTTTAGGAATTAGGGAACAAGTAGAGTATTTGCAAAGAATAACTACTGAAAAGATTAGGCAAATAATCCCTTCACACCGAGTACGAAGAGGAATATTGAACCCTCTAGGCTCTATTATTAAAATGATAACTGGAAACTTAGATCAGGAAGATGCTCAACGATATGAACAGTTAATAAATCAATTAGGTAATCAACAAAATTTCCACAAACAAGCGTTTAACAGTTGTTTTTAAAATGTTAGATGAACTCATTAATTCATCAGAAATATTACACAATAACTCAAAAATTATGGACGAAAGACTAAAACGTGTAAAAAAAAAATGTTAAAAGACATAAGTACTAAAGAAAATAATGCAGTATACTCTACATATGTTTTAAGTTTATATAATCTTTTTGTAAGTAATTTTAGAACGCTTTATATAAAAATTAAGCGAATTAGAAATTGCTTTGGCTTTCACCAAAACCAATGTTTTACACATTTATTACAGATTTTAATTTATATATCACAGTCAGAAAATCTTATGTATCCACCCACTTGGGATAATTTAGTTAAATTAGAAGATACGATTAATGTTAAATCATACATGATAGACAGGAAAATAACTTTTGTATTAGAGGTAGCTTTAATAACCAATTCAACTTATAGTAATAAAATGTATCCCTTACCTATTACCCTAAAAACCTAACCTTAATAATCATTCCTAAATATCCCTATATCCTGGTGAAAGGTGTAACATACTTATCGCTTATACAGCATTGCAAACAAGTCTCTGAGGAAAATTATCTCTGCACACAAGAAAACAGGGGCACCGTATCCTGAAACGACATGCATTGAGGAGCTGATGACCTTCAAGGAAAACCCATCCAACTGTGACCAGAATACAGTAATTATAGAAGAGGTAAAGGTACAATAATAGTAATCAAATCATTATTCAAAATAATTGCAAAAATGAGATAAGCCGAAACTCTATAAAGGGAACATAATATATCATTACTATAGATTAACCCTGCGATCTCAACATCAATGACATCCAATTACATCATCAGCGTTCATATACAGAAAATATGTCATCAGAACGTATCCCATCCATTAAGCTGCTGGAGTTACAGTCAACAGTGAACTCTAAGGAAAATCAGAATCCAGTAAACTTACAAGGAATGGAGCTCAGTGACCGGCAACACATGTCTTACATGCTGTAACAACTTAACAGAGATAGTGATAGTGAAATGGGCAATTCAGTGAAAGTGAAAAGCATTAGTTTAGGCACTCTTTTATTGTATTTTGCTAATTGTTGTGTTTTTTATAAAAAATAAGATTATTAATATGTTGCAGTGGCGAAATAATCAGAATTTGCATGTGCAATCCCCTGATAATTTCGCTCTTAAGGAGGGAGGAGTTATATAACCTCGTGTGTCACCACCATAATTATATTTTATATAAACAAAACCATTGCAACATAGTAGTACAAAGATCCTTTATATTTCAATAGCCGAAATGCTGTTACATGATTTACGAACCACTCTTAGTTCTTACTAAGTAACGTTTCCTTGTAGAGCGTGAGAACAATGTGTCAGCAGAACGGTCACGTAGGCCTTTAAGAATAGGATATAAATATAATAGAATACTTGTAATATTCAGTATTAAACGGACCTCAAATCGGACCGGTTGTATTCATTTTAACTTTAAGTTTTTAAAAAACCCTTATTTCGCGGACCCACTACTTGACTATCTTGTTTTCTATGTTATGTGTTCTCTGTAAGTGTTTGTATGTGTTTCGTTAGTGTGCCTTTTGAAATAAAATAAAACATAAAATAAAATATATTTTATAACAATTTAATTTATGATTTACGAAAAGAAATGTTTGTAATTTTTTTTGTTTCTGTTTTTTCTACACCTTCATATTTTTGAGGAGGGGGGTTTGGCTCCGGGAATCTCTCTCACCGCAAGAAACGCGAGTACACTAAGGCGAACCTATTGCATCACTTCACGCCGGTTTTCTAACAGTACTGCCCCGGTCGTGCCTGCCCATTTGGCTGAAGCCCGAAAGCAACAGCATGGCACTCCCACTAGAAAGGAGTTGACTGATTGGGCTGATGAAATTAAATAAAATAAAAAATTTGTGCGCGCATCGTAAAAAATACTCTCATAATTTTTCCCTAACGCGCCAAAAGAAGTATCACTTCAAAAATCCTATATATCAGTGCAATCCGAAGCAAACCGCTAGTCTAATATAAGACACAGATATCGAGATCACACACGTTCAAGATAGCCGAGGGATTAGTACATTGATTGCTACAAATATTTGCCCGAGTTGCCCGGCATTGATTTTCTGTTTACTTATAAGCTTTGGAAGGAATGAGTTATTAATAGACAGTTTATTGAGCGAACACGTCAAAATGATATCATCTTTATACGTGAGAGGCAGGACGCGTTTCCGTCTTTTTGATTATAGGGTTTCTTCTGAATTAATTTGATCTGTTTAGAGTCTATTATTCGCAAGACGAATTCCCATTGAGTAAATTCAATTTGAACTAAGGCGATTTATCACCTTTTTAATCTATAACGGCAACACTTATATCCAATGCTTTTTTGACATACCCGAGCCATGCTTATTACATTGGTGTATGACATACGTGTTTACCTTACCCTCAGAGTCAATCATGAACTTGAATGGTTGCTTTAGCTACTAAAAGTCATTCCCAGTCACTTAGTCCCTTTAAAATCGTTTAGCATTCATTATAACTAACCTAAATTCATTTCTAAACTCACTAATGGACATAATTTGACGTTGTCAAACAAATACATTAGGTAATTTCAATAGCTATGAAGTTTATAATGCGTTTAGAAATATGTGGTTGAAATGCTCTAAAGTCCAAACAGTTTCGGCATTATGGTTGCATAGAAATGGGAATGCGGCATAATTTTATGACCTTTGATAACCCTTGACCAGACTCATGATTTAATGATATAAACAAATGCATTTAGATTCAATATAAAAACTTTAAACCAAATATATGATGGACACAATCTTATTACATAACTACACTGAATTTCTTAAATTATATTTAAAATTTCTTTAATACTGACTTTTATTATATATAATTTTTACTCATATAAACGTGGCAGCTGTGTAGAAATAGCTGTTATAACACCACGACGAGTTTAAATTGTTTTAGACACCCAGTGTATATTGAATTTATTTTCTTACCCAAGGGAATTTGTCTTCAATTGGAAATGGTCTACTCCGGCCCTCAACGCACTGTGAATAATAATTAATTGCATAATCATCTGAATAATTTAACTTTCAAATAAACACTAAATAAAATAAAATACAATAGGAAAATTATTGAAATCTGTAATTACTCGATAAAATACTGAGTTTTTGATAAACGTTTGCGATATCCTAGTTTTATTAAATTTCCGTCGCTTGATTACGTCATAATTATTGGAATTGTTTATTTTAATTTTGTTAGGGTTAACTCTTGTATAAATTTGAGTCAATTATTGCAACATAAAAAAATGCATACTATACTAGATTCCAGCTAGACAATGAACCGGGGCTCTATCGACCGACCCCGGAGTCTCTCTAACGCGGCCTTGTGAACTTACCCGAGATAGTTTTAGTGGGTAATGCTCATTCAGTCTGAATAGCAGAGGTTCTGGTGTGTGGCATGGGATCCGCAAATGCACTTCCCCTTCAACAACAACATCAAAAAAGAAGATAGATAATATCGCCTTTAGTCATAGAAACTAAATCAGTCTATTTTCACTCTTTTAAATAAATACTTAGTGTGTTTACGCTGTGATGAAACGAGACAGAAATGTGCAGATATTTATGACTAGCGTGATCGATGTAAGACAATAGTCACGTGACAGGTTTAGCCCACTGAAAATCAGTGTCAGGTAATAGCAACTTAAACCTGAGTTATGCAAATTTTTGTGTTTCCCTTTTTTGTGTAATATAAGGAATATTAATCAAATTATTAATAAAAAATTATATTATATTAATGAAAAACTTTTTCCAGATAAAATTGAAAAACGTCAATGAAAGACATCATCCCAGAGTTCAGACCTTAAACGTTCCGAAACACGTAAAGACTATGCGATGATAAACATATAAATTAAATTTTTGTAGTTATAATAATTGCCTTTATTATTATGGTAGCTTTTACTCTTAGAGCGGGAGATAGTGACACAAAATATTGGGTCTTTTATGGTATGGTGGTTCTTCAGGGGTCTTATTTCGCAATGAAAAAAATAAAAATGATGGTCATAGCGCTGGTACCGGCATCCCAATCGCGTGGACTTTAGTCGAACTCGTCGGATTAACTACGAAAGTCAAACGATTTGTTTCACAAAAACTCTAGTATT
This sequence comes from Pieris macdunnoughi, assembly GCA_905332375.1. Taxonomy (NCBI): domain Eukaryota; kingdom Metazoa; phylum Arthropoda; class Insecta; order Lepidoptera; family Pieridae; genus Pieris; species Pieris macdunnoughi. Next base: position 2,510,933 of record CAJOBZ010000023.1, on the reverse strand, counting down.
TTCCGATAGTACATAAAAATAAGAGGCGGTAGTGTCATGCCATACTTCTCCGGTGTGACTTACAGCCCGCCATACCGACGCGAATGCATTAATTTAAAAAAAAAACAACCATTTGTACCAGGCCACTTTTTGCACAGTTAATCATCGTCATGCAACCATTTACGAAAATCACTATGCCATACTTTTCGGAAGGTTCCAAATGGCCGCCATACCACCGAAAATCAGCAATTTTTTTTGCCGAACGATTGTACCATTATTGACCGCCATTTTCCATTTTAATAATGTATTTCGAGAAGATAAAATTATGATATCAAGTTTGCTATACGCAAGCGAAATCAGCAGCATTAACTAGTCATTTATGAACAATCGCTTATAATGTCAATCATGCGAAGAAAACAAAAGGAACGCAATTACTAGAATTTGCCGATCCGGGCGGATATTAGTTATAACGATGGCGCGTCATGAGTCAAAGATCATTATGTCTAAGGTATTTTATGACAAAACTTTTTGAATGCAAAAAATTATTTGGTATCAAGTATAGCTATTGTCGGACGTAGGTATCAGGTTCAGTTTACTAACTTCCCAAATGTATAGAGGGTTTGATTCAAATATATATTCAAAGTGCTTGCCACGATTTTCAATTGAAATCTGTCACATATAAATAAAAAACAATTTTTCTTTCCTAGAATAAAGTTCACAAAAGACATTGCGACTTTACATGAATTACAATCTTTAATAATTATGGCTAATAAGTAATATTATGTTGATCTAAGTTTTGTTATTTGATTTAAGAAATGTAGATATTAAAGAAAACTGTTTAAAAAGGCTTACTATAAAGTTAACGATTATCTAGTTGAGAAAAGGGGCAATTTGCGATATTTGTTTTAAAATAATACTATGGCAAACATAGTCATTTTGTATGATGATTTGCTATTTTAAAAGAGTACCGAGAGTTTTTTACGCCGGCTTTTTCTCTCGGCCTACACCCTCTGTCTTCTTTGCCGTTGAGTAGGGATGTCTACCGATTCAAATTTAATGACGTGGAATAAGCGATACCTGTATCTTATGTTCCATAATAAACATATATTTTTTTACAATACTAGAAAATGGCTTAAACTAAGGTAATGTTAATTAACAGTCTTAGTGTTCTATAATGTTTTGACACTATGTTCGTGTGTCCGAGAGAAATCAATAAAATAACAAATAGAAAAAAAGTATCACTTAACAAGTAAGCCTTCTGGCGGTTTGGCCATTGTATAAAAAAATATTTTCTATGCTGTAATATCAGCATTCAGCCGCTGATCCTTTAAGAAGTTAACGGTAATTTATATAGCAGTTGACTCGTTTCGAATACGCCTACGAAGTTTTTTGGTAGATGGACTCTAATGCAGTTACATATTTTACTTTTTATGTTTTTAATAAAAATTCTGATGTAAGTGACATGTATGTTTTAATGAGCTAAACTTTTTTAAACCTAATAACGCATATTAAGTAATTGTTCACATACCTATAACTTAGTGGCGCTCGCAAGTTGTAAGAAAGATCTCTGGAACGCATTCGTCGGCGCTTGTCCCCTTCTCGCCAGCTGGCATAACTTCTCGCAAATGACACTGCACTACACGTCACATTTACAAAATCCACCGACATATCAACACTCTCTATTGTCTCATTTACACTCTCAATTCTCGAATCAAACTCGAAGGAATTATTCACATTTGTGTAGTTCTCGAATGTATGATTTGTCAACTCGAACACTCCGTTATGTTTAGGACTAGAATAGATGTACACTTTGTCGAGTTCCGAGTCATTTTGAGTTTTGATCAGATTGGCGTGAGTGAGGGTATCGTTTCGATAGTAATTTTCAAGGGATGTGTACCAGGCTTCTAGGATTGCAATATGCGTGTCCAACTCACGACACGTTAATCGAAACTCGTCGTCATGGCAACGTTGTTCTTCAACGATCTCTGTAAAAAATATTTAAGATGAATAAAATGTAGAACTAAAATAAATCAAAATTAACTCTCAAAAAGCTAAACAGATGTTATAAGGACAGTGATAATTGGGTTTCTGTGCTCAAATAGATGAACAAAATTAACACTGACATGAAAAATATATTGAAAAATATTTTTTATACATTTTGAAAGTATATTGCCAACTTTACTCCTGTCGAAGTTTTTGAAAAATATATTTATTCTAATTAATCTTCTTCTCCTCATAGTGCCATCTCCTTGCGAAGGTTGGCGACAGTGACTGGCTGGGCTGGCAAAATGCCACGGGCCCCCGACCCAAAAGGTAGACCCTGCCCAAGAGATATTATGTTCTATGGATGAATCTGAAGTCTCCAGTACGCATTGGGCTAGCGTGGGGACTACAGACCATTTTCTCTCGCCTAAGAAAGAAGCCCTATGGCCATTAGTGGAACATATACAACATGTTATTGAGTACGCTGAAAATCTCGAAGTTTATTGAAATTAAACTGAGTACAACGTGACGATTTCTACTGATAGGGCCCCATCTAAAGTATTTGCCACGGGCCCCAGATGGTATAGTTACGCCACAAGTGGGCCATCATCATAGCTAGTTTAATTTTGATGCCACGCTTCTAAACAATGACTTGGTGCTTTGACCAAACCAGTGTCTTAAGTTTTTCAACCAAGACGTGTGTCTGCGGGTCTCATTCTAATTAATAAAAAAGTTAAATCAAGCCTAATAAAAAAACTTACAAAATATTGCAGTGTTTGTCGTGATCATAATCAAATTAATCATATTATTCATGTATCTCTAACAAAAGGGATTAAATATAACCTCTCCTACATAGAAAAAATAACTGTATGGAAATGCCGTTAGAATGATTTGATTGATTTCCTAACTAATGCGTTCTTCCTGTTCAAATCCTATAACCTACATTACGTTAAACGAATATTAATGATTCAGGACATATTCTTAACACACAACTGTTCCAAAAATCTAATAACAATCAAATATGTAGTTACAATTTTCTTAACCTACACAGTAATAATAAAAATAATTAAAAATTAATAGATGGAAAATTTAAACAAATTTATAAAGTTTGTCCCTGTGGCAGTGTATCTTTAACGATGGCAACTGACCCAAAATTGTTTTTACACGCTTTATTTTTACACGCTTTATATTAGCTTCACCTGTATGTATGTATGTATGTATGTATGTATGTAACCGAAATGAAATGAAATAGTAGTTTATTCTTGCAAGTAGGACTATATAAATCACTTTTACAATGTCATCCTAAACTAGATGAAGTCGACATTTCCTAACTGACTGCCCTGAGAAGAAATGTCGAAACAAACTCGGGGGTCTTAGTCTCTTTTATAGTCCAGATAATACAATAATAAATTAATAAATTGGTGTAAACAAATGCAGAGTATTTACTGGACTGGTCTTTGGAAGAAAGAACCAGATCGATCTGAGCAAGCCTGTGCCAGCAGACGGCAAGCATGCCCCGAATAGCTCATGCAGCTCAACCATTTTTGAGGGAGCTGCACAACCCGGTACACAGCAATACCGCCGACTCCTTCGGACTCGATTTTGACCCGCTTTTATCGGACAGATTTAATTCAAACTTTGCGCACCTGTCAAAGATCGATGACAATGCAATAATCCGAAAAAGAAATGAAAAAAATAAAAAAAAATTTAACTAAAAAATAAATAATAGTTAAAAAAAACTAGAACACACGCTTTTAAAGCACATCAAACTAAAAAGTGAAAAATAATTCCTAATTTAGGCTGAAAATGGTAATGAACAAAAAATACTGGTATTATTGTGAAAAAGCGTGGGGCGCTCTGTTCTATCGAGCAAACCATTTTCAGCCTAAATTAGGAATTATTTTTCACTTTTTAGTTTGATGTGCTTTAAAAGCGTGTGTTCTAGTTTTTTTAAACTATTATTTATTATACATTAACAACTTACATACTAAGAAATTATTAATGAATTTTGTATTTCAAAGAGAAGATAATGCTATGATTCGGTTGTTGCGAGACTTGAACCATACAAAAATACGAAAACCATAACAAGCCTTCTATAGACCGATAAGCCTTTATTCACTGACAATTTACCAAAACAACTAAATTTACATAAACCAATGTTGGTGTTGTATTTAAAAAAGGGTTTCATCATGTGAAAAATAAATGTTAGCTTTCGTGCAAAGAGACAAAAAAAATACATCTTCTCTCTTAATACGAGTTTATCGACTGAATTCGTACGAATCTAGAACTCGCTGCTATTTTAAAGAGAGCTACGGTTTTATACATTTTTAAACGTGTAACGGTGAATGCTAATGGAAATTTTTATACCTTTCTTTATAGCGAAATACGTTTCTTGTTTTATGATAATTGGATAAGATAGTTGACCTAATTCTGGTTGCCCTGCATTCTGTAACTCACTTTTCGAACTCACACAGCGGTTTTCGCATCGGCGGTCGCTCTATCCGTCGTGTCATTTTATGATTTGGCATTCTGAAAAGGTGGGAGCTTGTAGTTTATTGTTTATCAGAATGCCAAATCATAAAATGACTGCTTCCGACTGATTTGAGAGCGACCCCATGAAAACCGCTGTGAGTTCGAAAGTGGTTACAGAATCGCAGGGCAGTAGTCTGGTACTCTCGATTTCTCCTCAGACGGTAAGAAAAATATTTCGGAAAAAGGAATTCGATCGAGTTCCCTTACTGAATCTTGATTTCTCTTGAAAATCGCCATCGCAAATTCGATGAGATTGTTATTATTACTGTCGTCCGTAATGTTAATTTTAAAGTCAGTACGCACGTCCGGTGCATTTCAAACGATCGATACAACAAATTGACACATTTCACAATAACAATTGACCTGTAAAATTTTTGTCTATGTATAATGTATATCGCATTCTAATAGAATAAATTACATTTCGTTTCCCTTATTACGATCTTCTTTAGATACTTCGTAATACATATATATTTCTTAAAGGAAGAAAATTAAAACCATATTAGTTACGTAACTTAATTTTATTTGCGTCGCTATATTAATTATTGCGACGTTACCGTAAACCGTTCTTACTTCACTTAACAACACTAAATGTGTACACAACATGTCCTCTACAGAAATACGTGGATAACAATATCTCAAAGACTACAGAACCGATTTTGATAAGTTTTTTTTTCATAAATGGGATAAAGAGCCTAGGGGCAGCCATAAGTAAGTACCGCAGATGAACCCATGTCAGTAACAAAACGTGATGGCCGGCCTTTTGTAAGTAAGCAGAACTTGGAATATACCTGATACTATTTAAACAATATCAATATAAGTTCAAACTGTAACCTCCTTTTTAAGTATGTTAAAAATAAATACCAATTCTGTTAAATATTTGTATTGAGGTTTATAGAAAAATATATAATGCTTTAAAACGGCAATCTACGCAGTACTCGGTAGTCTCATAATTAATATTCATTAACATTTTTTTAATCTACACGACCTTAGTATACAACCTTCAGAACCTTTTTGGCTTAGTTAACAAAGTATTATGAACTCGGCTTAATCCTGGATTTGAGAATTAATTAAAAAGCTCCAACATAAAAGATATTTAGTCATATAACAGAGCATAGTTAATATTTAGATTAGAAAGGAACATCTTGAAATATTCATAAGCAGTACAAGATTTTACCTTGAGTTTTTAATATTAATAAATACTTCATTTGTTAGAGAATGTAATGTTTCTATTTATTTTTAAATATAAAATTACAATAATATAAAATGTTAATTAATATAAATTAACACGTGATAAGAATACACTATTCAACTATACATAAATAATTTAAAATATCGAATTTCTATAAAATCATTGTTTCAATTAGTTGATATTTTAACTTAGGACATTATCCCTATATTACAAAATTTGACTAGGCTTATATATATAAATAACAAATACTGACTGTCAGTTTTTGTGATAATCCATGAAATTGGATTATATATCAGATATTTTTTAGTAATATTTGTCACAAAAGTATTCATAGATTCAATAAGTAGCTAGCCATTGTTTTTATACTTGAATGCTTAATTATTATATTATGTTAATGTACATTTCATTTAGGTTGTATCCGGTAAGTAATTTTTTTTAACAATCTATGGCATTTAATATAGACCTAATGAATATTTAACAGCGCTACAGATATTGGACAATAATTATCCTTTAATACTAGAGCAAAGGCCAGTTATTATACATGCACAGATTGGGAGCAGTCAGACTAATGTAATTTAGCAGTAGCAGTGTGCATTGCAAAATAACCCTCATTGTCTATCTCTTTCATTCTTCACCTTGTGCTTTATAGCTATCTCTTTCCCTTAGGTTTACCCTCAAGCACTCCCAATTTGGATCAAACGTTTCCATGGCAACCATCTCAAACAACGTCATTTGTTGACATTACCAGTTAATAATGACCCCTCATTGCTTGAAAAGTTGTTGAATTAACCCTTTTTGAGAGATCTATCAAAATTGGCTAGATAACTCTTCGACATGAGATTAATGAGACTAGAAAATATACGTTAAATTAAGGAGTTAGAGAATGATTTGCTTTAATTTGTTAAAAGAGTGTTGCATAAAGGGACATTTCGTATTTTAACCTCTCAATTATAATTTAACATGAACGATATCACGCATTTTGAATTTGAAAATGCTTTGAGATTTCAAGTGGCTCAATCGAAATTTGAATTAAAATAGTGAAAACTCGGCAGTTTAAAAATATATAAATGTAAAGTTCAGGTTTCACAAGTTATAAAGTATATTTTTATTATTGATGCAATGTATTGATGGAATACAATTTTATTCATTTTTGTGTCTTAATTAGAATTAATAAAAACGGAACATAGAGTAATTTATACTTTAGTACAATTTTCGCCAATGTTGCCAGTAAATTAACATCCCTAATTTGCGGCAAGGCTGTACTTTGCTGCCAAGTTAGTTTTGGACGTCTTCCTAAAACGTGTCGTAGCATATTTTAACTTATAAGGTCTTTTATCTTTCAACACAGAAAAATTAAAACTTCGTATTTTAAAAGCACATTATTTCTTTCTGCAAAACAATGCTAGCAATGGAATGTTATTCAATGTATTAAAATCCGTTTAAACAAAAAAATTTACAGCAAAAAAAAAGGTTTCACTTAAATTTCAAGAATGTATAATGCTGAAATCATTAATCCTTCAATTCATGTTACTATAAGGAACTAGTTAGTTATCACGAGTATTATGACGTAGGTTTCTCAACCAGCGAGTCAAAACATTTACCTAGGCATAGCCTAGCCAGACAGTTAACCCTTCTAAAGCCCTACATACTACGGTTTTGTAGGAGGCACTTATCTAAATGTTGGCGCCCCGAATCAATGACGATCGTAAAACAAACTATGACACAATGCCTTTAATAGTTAGAGTATGACATTTCTTTAACTTTAAATTGATATATTAACACTAGAAATGAAGTCGACTCGACTTCGGTTAAGCTTTATTGAGGCTGATGATACAGGAAATATAGTTAATGTCTGTACAGTGTACGTAGACACAATTGCACTTTTGAAAATCGAATGTTGTCATTCTACTTGTGATAGAACAAAAACTCGCAAACGCTTATCGAAATTATTTAAAAGATTTTATACAACAAACACTGCTGAATATACGATTAAATCTCACGATTTACACACGAATTTATACCTACTGAGCAGATGTACACACATGCACCGCAAACTCCCTCAACATTCATAATCGCGACTTAACATAAAGACGTTTTACATCTATCAAAAGCACTTGTTGTACAGACTTCGTATTGTCAAAATTTAGTGAAGGGAGCTGTAGAAATCAATTCGTCGTACAGTACGTAAGTAGTTGAGGGTGCTACCCTAGGGATGAGGGTAAAGATACAACATATTTGTTTCCATCATGGAATAGATAAAAAACTACTTGGTGGAACTAAAAAACTTTACTGAATTCTTCACGAACAATATTAATATTTAAAAGGAAAACGGAAAAATAATGTTACATTGAGGTAGGTACTCATCATCATTCAGAAGAATGCGTTTTAGCCAAAACGCACCAGATTGGGCATTCTGATTATCGAGCATGTTCTGGAAGTTCATAGTTGCTCCTCACACTTTGAAATCAATTTTCCATAAGTTTTTATAATTTTTGAATTTCTTTTTCTCTTGTAACATTTGCCTATAAGTGCTTGTCACACTAAATCTTGTATTTTTTACCTAAACATGTCACACATATGCATAATATATGAAGTGTGATAATTTAATAACACTTTATACTTGCCGCTTTAGCTCACTTGATCCTTGAATAGATTTCAAAGAACAAAACATATTTTGATGAAGATACAAATCACGTACACAGTAAACACTGTCTATATAAATGTATTAATTTATTTAAAAAATCATAAGTTACTCCCGTAAAATGAATACAGAAAATCACTTTAAATTCACACCGTATCGTGTTATATAATGGAAACAAGTTGAAGTTCTTCCTAAAGCTCTGATAAGCACGGACGTTAGAGGCTGCAGCTTTATCAAGCTTTTCACAATTTTGCTGAGGTATCTTACCTTGCTTGAATAAACTTGAGTTAATATTGTGAATTTAAATATATATAATTATATTTAATCTTGCCAGCGTTTTTTCCGTCAGGCAGTAAATGTAAATGTTTACGTTTTTTTAATACAGAACTGAACAGACGTTTGGCCCCAATCCTACCTGATGTTAAATGAGAAGTGGCCTATTGGAGGGCACGCCTGTTCAGGAGATGCTTATTTAACTTATTAGGGAAGATAAAAGAGTGCAAGGAGTTCCACTCCTTTGCTGTTTTTATAAGAAACGACGAACCAAATTGTGCAGTTCAGCAACTGGGGATGTCAAGAACGAAGGGTACACTCCAGAGTGCCAGAAAGTTTGATTCACTTCACATTGACCTTCATAAGTATGAATTTTGATACTTTAATGAATTCATATTTTGATTTATTGTCATTGTGACACACAAGCTAAGCTTACATTTATTGCGAATGAATTGTAAGAATATTGTACAAAGCTAAAAATAATATTTTTCAACGTATTAATGATCTGTATTTTGTTTCTGATCTAATGAAAAGGTTTTAAATTTAAAACCGTTGTAGCAATAAAGAAATTGTTTAGTTGTTTCATTATTCAGTGTAATCTTAATTATCATTGCTTTCACTAAATACTGTTAAAATTATTAAATTAAATGAGCAGTCCTTACTTTATTAAGAGCTCGCAAAATATAGAAACACAACACGCCCTCCGAAAGCTATGCAATCGGCTCGCTTTAATCAATTATTAAAATGGTACTAGATTCACAGCCACCGTTAAGGTTAATAAAAAATAAGGTGCTTTACGGGGGAATGAACATTGTATTCGTACATTACAGTACATTACAAAAAATAATAACTGTTCTTGAAGTAAGAAAACATTTAATTGTAGCATTCCACCTGCCTAAAACAAGCAATTATTACACCTGTGTACAAGAATGGTAACAGAGAAGATGTTTCAAATTATCGCCCAATCTCCGTTCTCACTGCCATATCAAAAGTACTTGAAAAATTAATTAATAAAAGACTAATTACCTACCTCCAGAAGTATAGTCTACTTTCAGACTCACAATTCGGTTTTTAGACAGGGTCTGTCAACCGAAAGATGCAGTTACCTCACTATCTTGTCATATTGTTAATGAAGTTGATAAAGGTAATAAATGTATCACAGTTTTTTCGACTTAAAAAAGGCATTTGATACGGTTTCTGTCCCTACTCTGGTGCAGAAACTAGAGAACATTGGTATTAGGGGTATTCCACTCACATTGTTCGCTGATTACCTCAGTGAACGAAAGCAAGCAGTTAAAATAGGTCAATACATCAGCGAACAATCTGACGTCACATATGGGGTCCCACAAGGTAGTGTTCTGGGCCGACCTTATTCTTAATCTACATAAACAGCTTATGCGATTTAAGAATTGATAGTGGGAAAGTCTACTCCTACGCGGATGACACTGCTGTTGTCTTCACTGGGAAAACTATTGACTCGGTGCGTCGACATACAGAAATAGGGCTTTCCAAAATAGATAACTGGTTAAGAGAAAACTTATTATCATTAAACGTAAGTAAAACTAACTACATTTTCTTCACTAAATACAATAGCGCCCAACCTCAAACAGATCTAGAAATAAAAATACATAACTGTAGCACCAGAGTAAACTGTACATGTAAAACTATAAATAAAGTTCATCACACTAAATATCTAGGAGTGGTAGTTGATCAAAGAATGTCATGGCATGAGCACCTAGAACAAGTTAAAAGTAGGATTCGAAAGCTTATTTGGACATTTAAAACTCTAAGGCACATCGCTGACAAACATCTACTAATACAGATATACACATCGCTGGCTCAGTCAATTTTAGTGTACTGTATCCCAGTTTGGGGGGTGCTACAAAGATGAAGTTCCTGGATCTGGAGAGGGCACAAAGAATTTTACTAAAAGTAATGATGTTTAAGCCTTATAGATTTTCCACCTCTGATCTTTATGCCTCTTGTGGTGTCTTATCGGTCAGGCAACTGTACATTTTTTTGCACTACCTTAAGATTGCACAAGTCTCTTAAATATGATGGTCGCAAACTGAGCAAAAGACGCAAATATACTGTTGCTCTGTTGAGAGATCTAAATCAGTTTTTGCTATGAGACAATTTCAATGCCAAGCTGCTAAACTTTATAATAAATTAAATAAAATATTAAATATATACACATTGAATAAACATGAATGTAAAACGTCGCTACTTAACATCCTAGAAACATTTAGCTATGAAGACACTGAAGCCTTTGTAGGTAATCATGAATCATAATACACTAGTAATTAGTCAACTTCTACAATCAGTCATGAAAATTCATTCTCATAAACACACAAACACACACACACACATACACATACACACATATATCATTATTCACATTTTAACCTTAGATTATGTTTAGTAAATTGTAAAAATTGTAATACTTAGCTTAGCTATACGTGTTAAATTAAATTATAATTAGTTAGTACACCTATGTAATGGAAGAGCGGGTTCTCCTAACACAAGTGCTTATGCGCTTAAAAGGAGGTCCCAATCACTTATCAGCTATTGTAAAATCTTTGAGATAACGAATAAAAAAAAAAATTAATAAAAATTGTGATAATTTGATACATATATTGCCACGTTTACACGTGATGTCAGTTTAAGCTTTATTCGTCAACTTTTTATGAAACTTTTACTTATTTTTTATATTGGCAGATTTTAAGAATAGGCTATTTGAAAGTATGAAAAATATACTGTAACCGAAAGTAAACCTTACAAAATATTTAAGCTTTAAAGAAAAAATTATATGTAAAGAATCATAATTTTAATTAAAATATAATAATTAATTTCATACGTAAGTCACATGACACAAAACGGACACAGATTAGTCGAATCGACCATGACGTAGCTTGCTTGAAAATAATATGTGTTTCCCTATCTGTATACTGTCTGAGTGTACAATTTCGTCGGACAGATTTGAATGTGTAATAGGTATTTGTGTTATTTAAAGATGACAATTAACACGTAAACAACATAGAGACTATTGCGACGCCATCTTGTCTAGAGAAGCGTTTTGGCGGGTTTAATTTTAACAGCCAATAATTCTTATTCTTAACAGAATCAAAATAATTTGTTTAGGTTAATAGTCAGTAATCCGAAATGGTTTTTAAAATCTGGTAAAATAGCCCATTATCACTTCTTAAAATAAATCTTGGTTTTAAGTAAAGGTTTTAAGAAATTAGTTAAGATTTTTCAATAATGACTTGAAACACGATTATGTATTTACTTTTTTGCAATAATATTTTATAATCTGGATCTAATATGCTATTTTCAGCCATAAAATTTTAATTTTTTTTTTAAATAATCATTCAAAAATCTGGCCAACGTAAGGCCATCGTATAATAGTAATGGATATTATCTGATCTTCAATCTCAGCTTAATCCAACTTTACAAAGTAATACTCCCTCAATAAGTTTTACCAAGTTTCTACTTAAGTTTATAAACTTATACTTAAGCTCTGTAAACTTCAAGTATTAGTTTCAAGATGTTCAATATTGTCATAAAACAGTTTATAGAGAGATATAATGTAAGAGGAAACGGGCTGAAGGCTCACCTGATGTTAAGTGATACCGCCCATGGACAATCACATTGCCAGAAGGCTCGGAAGTGAGTTGCCGGCCTTTTAAGAATTAGTACGCTCTTTTTTTGAAGGACCCTAAGTCGAAATAGCTCAGTGGGCAACTGGTTCCAAATAGTGGTGGTGCGCGTCAAAACTGCTTTAAGAAACGCTGACGTCGAAGTGATACGGATGGTATTTTATATTTTGCCTTGACGTCCGATGATGAAACTCATCTCAAGCTCAACTCATCGCAGATCATTAGTCTGAATAATTATCTTCCTAAGTTAGATAGAATAAGGAACAACGTGTAGCAAAAAAAATTCATTTTATAATCGCAAAAACAATTAACGGTTTAAAGCATTCGCTACCAAGTTAGTTACGTAAACTGTGTTAAAGATATTTCTTTGGGTATTTCATTGATTTGAATTAAACAAAAACGAAAACCTCATAAAGAAATCCACAGTATTATTTTACCTCATTTCTGATTTAAATTTTAAATATTACGCAATATCAAATGAATCACAATTTAAATGTTAGAACAAAACCATAATTCAACCGTAACCGTACAACGTGACACGTGTATTGACCGAGTTTCACAGAATGGCTTAACGTAACATGATTAATTGTATTTGTCTGTTAACAACGAGAAAGACCCTTCACACGTTCCAAATAAAATGACAGATTTAAATGTTATTTTAATCTATTTTTAAAAACTACAGACGCACAATTAGTACGAATAAATAATCGAAGAAAAATCTATTTATATTGTATAAACAAAAGAGAAATTGGTATAAGCAAAATTATGGTTGTACAAAGCAAGCTGTTTTAGCATTGATTATTTATGTAATTGTTTTGTAACTAGAAGGTATGAAGACGTAAAAAAAACTTAGGAAGGACATTATTTTTCAAGAAAACCAAAAATATCGTAATTTTAAAAAAAATACTGAATATATTACAAATAGATGTTCTTTAAATGACGATTTGGTAGAATATACGAGTATAAAGATGTCGATAGTGTCGGAGACCACATTCAGAAAACCCAACGTCTGTGTTAATGGGTATGTATGCAAAAGAATGGCTCTGGCCCTTAGATAGTAGACCATCGGTAAGTCACGTCTTGTTTCTAATTTATTGTACCCAACAATGTCTAAGACAAATAATGTTGGTGTACCCAATAAAGGCTAGTAGGGATAGGTGCCATACAGTCTGTTATAAAGAAAACGTGAAAACTTATTCTGTATGCACTCCAAACATAAGACAGTTTTTACTTTCATGCGGAGCCTAAACGAGTTACACCCTAACATACTTCTAACCATGCATACTAGAATCTAAATTACCCATGTAATAACCATAGAATAGGAATGGCTGTACAATATCGTCTACATAATGTGGAGGAAAACCTTTTTGTAGAAAATGACGGAAAGCTAAAAGACATTTTTGTTTATGACTGTCCTCACATGAAACAACATTTGAATTGTATCATGGTAGCTACGACGAGTTTATATATAGTTATATAAATATATAAATTGATGCTTTTTTAACCTTAGACGAAACATTCGTTACTATCCCCCTTATAAAAATTCAATTTGTCTCTTTACATTGCTTTTACGAATGTCTTTACTAAACCATTGAGATTAAGAAAGAGAGTTTTAGAGCTCGTTCCCACTATGTCGTCTGTTAGGACGATTTTTTATCGTGTGTCGCATGAAGCTATTCACACTTGTCTGACAATGATTTTGTGTCGGACCCGACAAAAATTATCGTGTGTTTTGTCAGCCCTCCCGTTCGGAAAATAATCGTGTCGTATCAACGCTCGCATATGATCGCAAATGGCGCTGTTCACATTTGTCGTATGTCGGGCTGACCCCGCCCGCGCCGCACCCCGTGTGCCGCCCGCGCGTTGCTGCCGCTCATACCAGATTTCGACAAGAAAGATGAAAAAGAAAGACAGAAGTATGGTAAGTGTCTAAGTATTTTATTTAAGTAATAGAAAGTAGCTGGCATGGCACCAACCAGCTGCGGTCGTGGACGACAGCCGACTAGTGCGAACCAGTGTTCACAACCTGAAGCCAGGCAGTTATCGTACCAGGGCCGTAAAATTATCGTATATGTGATCCATATACGATAAATTATCGTACAGTCAGGAAAATGGCTAAAAATACTTTAAAAAATCATATGAAACGTGAAAATAAAATCTCTTTCGTCAAAGAGGAACAAAAATACGCAATATTTTCTCGTTGAACAATATGGTGTTCGCTCTAAGTGATATACCTATTGTCCGTAAACATCGCATATTATTTTTATCACTTAAAATTCGTTAGGTATTAAAATGTTATCGAAGACTTCCAAATCTGCGTCACCATACAAATCGTGAATTTTTTGGCTGTGCATTCTGATGCGTTTTTGTGTTTGTACATTAACGCTTTGTTCATCTGCTGTAGTTGCCTTGTGACAGCATAAGTTCCTAATAGAAAAATAAGCCAATAGATGGCACTGACACTAAAAACTGTAATTGTTATTGGGCTATCTGTGTAATCATCAAATTTTTTATCAGACTGGAAATTATCGTACAATCTGCGTACGATAGTCATGTACCATCGTACATCGTACGTAGTTATGAAATTATCGAAAATGTACGATAATTATCGTACGGTTGTGAACCCTGGTGCGAACAGGGGCGCCAACACACGATACCTAGATAAATATGAACATGAACATGAACGTGAACATTCAGGTAACCAAATAGTTGTTTTACCTGAATGTTCACAGACTATAACATGAGGAGATTAATATAGACTAAATTAGCAATTTATGCCAAGTTACGAAGTAATACCTATTCTGTAATGTTATTGCATTTTACAATACATGTCATCCGTATCTTCCGGTTGCAGCCAAGATTAATGGCTTAGTCAAGAATAGTGTTCAATTTGTACAAATGTTGTGACAATGGGCGGTTTCAGGTGATGTATGATATTGTTTGTTAACAGATAACTTCGTTAAAATATATATAGAAATTACCAATAATATATGTTTAATATTAGTAATCGTTCATTCAGACAAATTTCTATGTCATTGGCATTTATTATTTGACGCTCTAGAATATACATCGATAAAAAATAAATCTTATTATTGTTGTGTTAGTCCTTATTAGAATCTGTTCTATAATTTTAGTACTAAGTTAACTACTTGTTTAAGACTAATATAAATGCATTTTTTATGCACGCAACTTTTGTACAACGTAAAAAACACATGTCTGTTTTTTACTAGCACAAATGTAATTTGGCAACTTCTATAATTTAAATTCATTCAATAAGCAATCGCGCATAAATGAAACTTTTCTTTGAAAACGAATATCCAAATTGTTTACCTATTATATGAAAATAAACATTGTCTCGGTCAATAACTTCGTAAAATTTTGGCCCGATTCCATTCGCACTTTTTAAAACTGCATTTGCACAAAAATTGTTATTGGAATTTTTGCTCTCCTGTAACTATGCATTTGAATTAAACCACGAGAAGATCAAGTAATGATTGAATAAATTTAAAGACCATCATCTCAAGGCTTATTTATGAAGTGATTTTACTTCTTACAATGCGCTCACTAATATTCAAAACAATCATCTAAAGAAGAACATTAATTTTGTTCTTGTTTCGGTTTAAAATCTTAGTACTCAAGGCGCCTAATTCTTCTTTTGTATTCCTGCTTAAAAATTCTAAATAACAAGCTAACGTCATCATCAACTAAAAATCAGAATCTGCATTCCTTAATTCAATGCGTATAAACACGCAATTTTGAAGTCAACCAAATTGCCAACGGATAGTTGAATTGCAATTAATCGATACAGATAAAAAAACACAATAGATTTCACCCTAGTTCATTGACAAACCCCAAGATAAAAGAGTCCTTTACTCGCAGCCTAAATTTTGTTTGAAATTATAAAGGGTACAAATTATAGTTACCATTTGTCAGCAGTACGTGTGTAATAACAGAGAAATTACGTATTGTTAAATATTTTATAACGACACTTATATATTTTATTCTTGTTGTACAGGGCTTGGTTATTGCAACTCTGCGGCTGAAATATTTGTATTCATTTATTAAGAACCAAACAGATATATCACTTTAATAAAAAAAATATATAGTTAGAGTAATTGATGTATCCTAGAGCGACGCAGAAAAGCAATAATTTGTTAATATAATATGAGGAGAAAATAGATATTTACACGTAGACGCTTTTTTCTATTTCCAATTTAAATGTATTTTATAGAAAAACTAGCTGACCCGACAAACGTTGTTTAGCCATGCATATTATTTCCAAGAAACATTGTTTTAGTTCAATAAAAATAACTATCTACAATAATAAAACATAGGGGTTAATCGTAGAGGGGTGAAAATTAGGGATTGTATGTATTTTGTACGCTGTATCAGAAAAAAAACAAAAAAAAAACCTATCAAATAAAACAAAAAAATGTTTTGGGGTGGACACCAAATAAACCAAACCCTATCACTTAGGGGTTTGAAATATAGATAGTAGCCGATTCTCATACTCACTGAATATACATAAAACATTTCATCTATTTCATCTATCTTTCTTTTAATCTAGAAATTTAATTGACAAAAATCGAATATGAATATTAATAGACAGCTATGAATGCAATAAATAAACGCACATTGTTTAATACACTTTTGAACGCTATTACAAAAGTTTCTTATCACGAACTCCTTTATTACAGCAATAAACTAAATTTAGGCACGAATTCAAACCTAATTGTTATTATATTACCTACAAAGTAGACTGTACGTGACGTAGCTTAGAGGCTTAGACAGAAGTTACTTAATACGCTGTAATAACTTAGCATTATAAATATCACTTAGCGTATATGATAATACAACAAATAACTTAATTGTGTACACAGACCGCTAATGCATGATTTGCCTATAAACGAAAATTATTAATTAAACGTAGTAATGTGTCCGATACATCAGGGGACTACAGACCATCCAAAAATTTTGTACGCTTACGTCACACGCTGTATACGTTTTAAGTCTTCTGTGTTTAATTTAAGCCTACTTTACCTATCAACGCTACATATACAGTGTAAACTCTTTATAACGAATTTCAAGGGACCGAGCATTTTTTTCGTTATAGGGAGGGAGAGGCAAAAAAACAAATTTAACCAATTACAATTATTTATAATATATATTGACGATGATGCGTTTAGTAACTAAGACCAAAATCCCTTCGCTAAGAAAAAAAATTTACGTATTAATGAAGTTAACAACAAAGACGAGAAGGCTGTTTATGACCTCAGGTGTCTTTCTTATTTCGGCACCTCAATTGTTAGTTTAGTACGTTTATGTATTTTTAGGTTAGTTTTAAACGCTGACTATGAAAACAATTAGACTTAGGTATGTTGTTGATGTCTAAATGTTAAAATATTTATTCGTTATAGAGAAAGGCTGTTACGTTATAAAGAGTGAATTCAAGTATGAGTTTTGTGTGAAACCAAACAAATTAATTAAATTTTAAGTTATAGTACATTGTACTTCATTAATATGCCCCAGATTTAATTTCGAAAGTGGTCACACTCTTTTTTTAGTACTTAAAGAATATATATAGAAGTCACTATACCAAAAAAAAGTATAGATTGTCTGAGTTATTAACGATATTACACACCTAGATCAGCGGTGACAATCAATAGAAAGCAATTTCATTTGGGTCCATCAAATTAGGAGGCTTGGTCTATTTCATGTATCAAGGTCATTATCATTAATTACTTACAAAGCTTTCACGGGTTTGTGGTCGGTGGTACCTTCTAGATCTGGGCCTCAGATTTCTGTATCGTGATAATTTATGGCATGGGCAGGCATGCTGGTTTCGTCACAATGTTTTGCTTCACGAGCCAGTGTACGACCAAGTGTTGAATGCGCACATAAACAGAAAGTTCATTGGTGTACACAGCCGGGGATCGAACCTATGACTTGAGGCATGTGTGATGTGAGTCGCATGCTGAAACCATGTGGCCAACACTGCTCATACCATGACAAATTAATGTCCAATTCCATAATTTATTTATTTACAAAAGCTTGCCAACGCTCGGCACACTGATACATTGTTTCGTAATAAAAACAAAATACAAGACTTAATGGGCAAACTTAACAAAGACAAAGAGGGGAAAAAAAACAACGTAATAAAAGTTCATAAATATAAAA
>CAJOBZ010000023.1:2372500-2487500 GCA_905332375.1 Pieris macdunnoughi | reverse complement strand
AAGTGTAAAACATTCCTCGTACGAGCAACGATACCTGCTACATATATGTGCAAGTAATTGTTTGTTCTTAGTTTATAATTTTTTTTAAAGAGATATGCATTTCAATATTTGTAGACAATACATCTTTATTAGAATTAAATTAATAAGTTTAAATTCATCTACATATTATTAATCTTAGATATCGGATGAATTAATCATCAGCTGTGACTGCATTGTATTGAAGCCGAGCGTGAGATTCTCAACCGAAGGTCGTATGTTCGATGCTCCTCTGCACCGCACAGTTGAAGAAATGTGAGGTCGAGAGTCAAGGCCCAGTAAGGGTTATAGCACTCCTGTATGAAGTGATCATTTAACATTAAGTTGAGAAATTTTATAGGTTTCACCGTTACATTGGTATTGTAATCAAAACGCTTGACCGCAAATTCGATGCCCAAATTTGCGTCAAATATCCTTCCCTATAGGGATCATCCAATTAACAGTATTGTCGTATTCGCAATGAATAATGACCTCACGTGTTACGTTACCTATATAACGACTTAAGTATTGCGTGGAACTGAATTACAAATAATTTATAGATATTTGGGTGGCCTTGAGTTGATTCTATATTTTTTTGAAATCATAACTTTTCGATAGTAAAATAAGTTCTAATCTAATCTAAAGAAAATGTTTAGTAATTTATGTAGTCACATTTATTCGCATTTGGAGGCATGTATATATGTATTTTTTTTAAATCTATTTCTCGATATATTTTCATATAGGTAACTTTTTGAGTTGCTCATAGCAGGGCTTCTCAGTAAAACTAGGACCGATATCAGATTTGTCACACAACTAACAAAGTACTGATTTCAATAAATTTTAACCTAAAAATTCTCTCTTCCCCCCCCCCCCCCCCCCCCCCCCCCCCCCCCCCCCCCCCCCCCCCCCCCCCCCCCCCCCCCCCCTCCCCCCCCCCCCCCCCCCCCCCCCCCCCCCAAAAAAAAAGGGGGTTAAAACCTCTCCCCCCCCCCCCCACCCAAACCCCCCCCCCCCCCCCCCCCCCCCCCCAAAAATTTTGGGGGGCCCCCACCCCCCCCCCCCCTTCCACCAAAACACCCCCCCCCCCCCCCCCCCCCCCCCAAAAAAAAAAAATTTTTTTCCCTTCCCTCCCCCCCCCTTTTCTCCCCCCCCCCCCCCCCGGGGGGGGGCCCCCACCCCCCCCCCCCCCCCCCCCCCCCCCCCCCCCCCCCCCCCCCCCCCCCCCCCCCCCCCCCCCCCCCCCCCCCCCCCCCCCCCCCCCCCCCCCCCCCCCCCCCCCCCCCCCCCCCCCCCCCCCCCCCCCCCCCCCCCCCCCCCCCCCCCCCCCCCCCCCCCCCCCCCCCCCCCCCCCCCCCCCCCCCCCCCCCCCCCCCCCCCCCCCCCCCCCCCCCCCCCCCCCCCCCCCCCCCCCCCCCCCCCCCCCCCCCCCCCCCCCCCCCCCCCCCCCCCCCCCCCCCCCCCAACCCCCCCCCCCCCCCCCCCCCCCCCCCCCCCCCCCCCCCCCCGCCCCCCCCCCCCCCCCCCCCCCCCCCCCCCCCCCCCCCCCCCCCCCCCCCCCCCCCCCCCCCCCCCCCCCCCCCCCCCCCCTTTTTCCCCCCTTTTCCTTCCCCCCCCCCTTTCCCCTCCCTCCTTTCCCTTTCTCCCCCCCCCTCTCTCTTTCTTTATTCCCTTCCCCCCCCCCCCCCCCCCCCCCCCCCCCCCCCCCCCCCCCCCCCCCCCCCCCCCCCCCCCCCCCCCCCCCCCCCCCCCCCCCCCCCCCCCCCCCCCCCCCCCCCCTCCCCCCCCCCCCCCCCCCCCCCCCCCCCCCCCCCCCCCCCCCCCCCCCCCCCCCCCCCCCCCCCCCCCCCCCCCCCCCCCCCCCCCCCCCCCCCCCCCCCCCCCCCCCCCCCCCCCCCCCCCCCTCTTTCCCCTTTCTTTTTTTTTTTTTTTTTTTTTTTTTTTTTTTTTTTTTTTATAATATTTTTTCAATAAAGAATGTCAGTCATTTTATATTTGTAGTAGTCATGTCGCCAACTTAAAAGTTACTACTTATAAAAACTTTAAATAACAATATTAAAAACGAATTTACATTAAAGACTCCGAAAGAACAGCTTTCGTTTTATGACACAAATTATCGCATCAACCAAGTAACAAACATAAGACAAGACTAAAATTACAATTATCTCTAATTAATAAAAACAGTAGCCTTCTATAAATACGGCTTCTTTTTAGTCTATTTAATTTGAAAACGTCGCTTTATAAAAGCCGATTATCGTCCACAATCGATGTCACGAATTACGGCTATTATTACTACGATGTAAAGGTTCTTAATACAACAATCACGTATCGAAAGGAAATATTATCAAAAATGCCGCAAAACATTAAGATTCTAAATTTAAACACAATCAAGAACGGTTGATGCATAATAATTTATTGATCCCTTGCTGCTTTCTCGGCCTTATGGGTGGACTGGACGTCCGCGTTAGTAACTATTACGATTTTTCTGTAAAAACTGGTAACCACGGTAAAATTACTTGAAACTGGCATAAAGTTAAAACTATTGCCATAACATTAAAAAAAGAAACACGGTAAAATTAGTCCTCGTTTTATAATAAGCGAGTTTATATTGTGACATAGCTGAGTATTTGTGGATTTAATAATAATTAAACTATCCAAACGACTAATTTACGAAGTCGATTATGATTTGAAAAAAAAAGGAAATTTATTTTAATATTTGTTTGCTTAACTAATAATGATGAATCATTTAAACTTTACTTTTGATAAAAAATTATTAATAATAAATTTATCGTATAAGTAGTCGTAGTAGTAGTAAGAGTAGTCTTAGTAAGTGTATAAAATAAAATAAACAATGCATTCAATAAACGTTTATTTTTTATATTCCTTAATTAATATACAAATAATAACTAAAATAACAATAATTAATTCATACACAAGACATTGTTTTATTTTACGCATTTGTCAAAAATTTAGGAATGGTAAAATACATTTTAATGGGCGATAAGAAAACATCCGAAGAAATATTTAGGTATTCTGTCAAATTTCAGGGAAAGTTAACATATAATTAGAATTTATTATGTATTTCTTGTGCATAAACTTATAAATTCACAATATTCTTAGTACAACAAGAGTAATACTTACATGTTTTACGACTTTACCAGTCATCATAATTTGAGACTTAATTAAATATTTAAAAAAGATGAAACACCATTTATAGTTTAACAAATAAATAGTATATTTTATCCCGAAAATCAACTTAGTATTCCCAAAATGGAATTTTAAATAATTATTACTCAATTTACTTTGTTATGGTAATTTCATGGCCGGCGTAAATGAGTGGATAAGTCGAATATTAAATAAAAAAATATAGAATGGAATTTTACAACTTTTGTGTAAATACTCCAGTGAGCAATGATTAGGAACTAGCTATAGCTATGGTGGAATTTTCCATATTTTGTTCATTTAGAGTTGTCTTGACTTATTCACGTCAAGTAAAGAATTAATGAGATAGAATAACTAAAACATGTTAAAGTAATATTATTCCTGTTTAGTTTATTTTTTGTATTTAATTAATACATCGGGATTAAAACTTATTATTTTTATTTCAGTTTTAATCCAGTGTTTTAAATTATATTTGCGTAAATTAAAGGTTTATTATGTTATTTGTTTCAATTTTTTAAAGCATTTTACATTTTCCTTATAATAAATAATATTAGTTCAATACACCAGAATTAGTTGGGTCACATTTTCCATATATAAAAAAAGAGGGTAATTATCACCAAGATTACTTTTATCTACATGTTATGTAAACCTTAATGCAACGCCAATACAATTAACGAGAATTAAACGTACTGGAACAATCTTACTCAATGATTGTTGTGTAGTCTATGAATAAATATGACAGCTGTCAGATTCTCGATATTATTTATGGTATTATCATGCTTTCATGCTGTTTACTGTGCGCACTTGAATTCTCCAAAGACAATAAGGTACATTTAAAAATTGCATTCTAAATATAGAAATGCAGAATAAATTTCAGACATCGACAAACCTTTTTCATAATTACATTTGCGGAAGGAATTCAATTGGTGTTGCGAATTTGAAGTCATCTGGGAATAATTTACTTGCGTAAGGATACATAAGTTTGTAAGACTGTCTTATAGTTACGTCTGCCACACCAGCTATGTCGCCGATTTCTTTTTGGCTGCGCTTGTCTTCAGATGCCTGAAAAACACATTGTACAACAAACTAATAGATTTTTCTTTATTAGCTTGTAACGAAAAGGAAACATTTCTTAAATTAATGAGAATATTATATGTGTGTCAGCTGACCAGGTACTTGCCAAGTAAAACCCTCAAAAATACATAACAAATGAAACAGTAATCTGAGCATATTGTAGCGACATATGTGTGTTAATTTGTGTTGTTTTTTTTTTATAGTTCCTATGGGTAATATGTATTTCAAATAGAATATCATACATAAACCCATGTTGTTTGTATTCATGTATACTTTAATGTTATCTATGAACATTTTTTTTTTTCAATCTATCAAATCTATGTCTATAATCTATATATCTAACAAATCTATGAACATAAGCAGTTTAATAATAAACTAGAATATTGGTCAACTTGTTTATCATATCCCAAGAATTGGGAAAATATTTGTCTTTTCAGGCTTAAATCTTCTAGATCATTATAAGTTACACACTGAAAAATATATTTGTATATATTTGCAATATATTCACAATTATGGAGTTCCTTACCTGTGACGCCATATAAATTGCAGCAGCAGCCACGGATATAGGACTTCTTCCAGACACAATATCCAGTTCGCCAGCTTTCCTCGCAATATGTGTGGCCGCTCGTTGAACAGAATTTGGTAGTCCAAGGTTGGAACAGAAACGAGACATGAAATCGGCTGTTGTAATAAGATCCACAGATGTCTCTAGCGCCTTCAATATCAATTTGAAGCATCGCCCAATTTCTTTTTTGCTGATTTTGCTGACTGCACATATTTCCTTGAATGTACGAGGCACTCCCTCTTGTCGACATGCTATATAGAGGCAAGCAGATGCTATTGCATCATTTGCTCTGCCTTTCAAGTTTTTACCGTCATGTACCTGGAATATTTATATTTATTCATTATGCAATGCTAAAAATAATTATATAAATTTTAGTGAATATATAATAACTTGGCTGAAGAAGCTTGGTAATAAAGGTTTGTATTGATTAATAATATTGTAAATGAAATTGCTAAATTCTATAATCACCATACCATAACTTACCATTTAATACAAATAATGTATTAAATAATCTTACCTTATACCACAGATATACTGTAAATTTGCATACTTATCAGCATGCACATAAATAGGGGTTAAATATAATGATCACCATAAAATGCTTTGATACCCTTAGTTCTTTTACCAAAATTTACTTAACACCAATAAATAACGTCTAAAATTACAATAGTACTAGCTATTTTAGTCACGACTGCACTTCAAATTGTTTCGAACACAAATGTAGTAAATATCACCAATCTTAGCGAGCATTATGCGCTATTTCTGCCTAATAAACACTTGATTGAAAATGTAGGCTTATTACCAAATGAAGCATTATGATGCCATATTAAGTTATGTCTGCGGCTACGATCCTCTCCCACCACCGCAACGCCGCGCACGCCCGACGCGCCAATTTAGTCGCGTGCGAGCACTGCTTGGGTGTGTTTTGGTATCTATCTTCTTGCTGGCGAATGAAAACTAGCGGGACCGAGTTCGTTGCTCCGCTGTGAGTACTTCATCGGAATCAGATGAAGACGAATTAAAACACAGCATACGAAAAAAGTCGAAGGCAAAATAAATTTGGGTTTTGAAAGAAAATTTATAATTCAGCTGAGAATATCAAAAATAGAAGACCTGGTCAATACAAAAATTCATACGACTGAAGAAGGAGTAAAACGTTACTATCGTTGTAACAAAGTGAAGCTTCGGGCTGAAATTCAGTGTTCTGCGATTCTTTTATTTGAGTCGTGTGATATTATTATTATTTCGTACTGAAACATGTCACGACCATGAAAATTCTGACTGTCAGTCGACTAGGGATAAATGAGGCAACGAAAAAGGAAATAGAAAAACTATTCGAACCGTTTGAAACCAAATCTATTATGAAGAACTTAAGTAAAATTAATGGACTAGTTCTGCCGACTAAGTTACAGTTAAACAATTATCTTAAAATCATACGTAAGAAAAATACGGGCCATCGGTAAAAGCTTGGGACAGCTTGAATTATGGTTAAAAGAAAACTCTGAAATACCTGATGACGGTCACGAAGTTTTGTTTTGGCGTATGAAATTTCTGAAGATGATTTAGATCAGAACTTCCGGTTCATGTTAACGACGAAAATTAATTGGTCTATCACGCCAATGTTCTGTTCTTCACGCGGATGCCACATATAAGCTCATTTGGCAAGGGTTTCCAGTACTTGTGATTGGAACACGACAGAGATAAACATTTTCACCCATTGGATTAGCTGTGACAACAGCTGAACGAACGGAAGACTTCATATTTTTATTTTCCGCATTAAAAAAGCAGTTTTCTCAATATTTTCATACACTTTAAGTTGTAAAGTTTTGGTCTGTGATCACGAGCTTACAAACTGCCTTTGCGTGCACATTGGAACAGTACAGTCATAAGAATGTGCTGGCCATGCGAAAAAGAAGATGCAAACAAGAGTAGAGCAAAGTGTGCAAAAGAAATCCCAAAAAAGATCTTACAAGATATTGATGCTTTACAGTGTGCCTCAACTCAGGAAATATTTGATCGAGCCAGCGAAAAATTTTTGGACAAGTGGAAAGCCGAAAAAGATTTTGTTACATACTTTGAAAATGAATGGCTAATACTAAATCGTTTCTGGTTTGGGCGCATCTCTGGGGACTCCTGCTACAAACAATGCTCTGGAATCTTTCAATAAACAATAAAAGATGGTGGCACGCTTCTGACGTCATCCTTTGGCGCGGTTCTTAGTAATTGCTTCTGATATAGTCAAGGACTGGTCAATGAAACGTGATAATAATACTGAGAGACGGTTCGCTCAACTGCCGACTTCAAAGATGTGGACAGAAAGTTACCAATGGGCAAAACTGTCGAAGCAGGTGCCATTAAAGAATAGTACTGAGCTAGTTTGCTCATACAGAATTCAGCTGGGTCGGATTTAGATTGCAAAAATTATGAAAAGCCATGGGAGACCTTTGACAAAGCAACATTTTAGAGAGTGGGAAGTTATAATGCCAGAAAGGAAAATTGGTTACACGGCACATGCAATTGCCCAAAGTTTCTCAAAGATTACATTGCAAGCTCTCGTTGGATTGACGATTCGGCTTAAGCACGTCCAGCCACCTTCAGAGCCAAGCTATTCCGATTGGCATGAAGCGCAAAAGAGGACGACCAGCCAAAGCTAAGAAAGCATTAATTGTGCAGTGAATTAATACAGAAGACTGATTCTTCTTAAGATTTTTTAAATGCTTATTATTAGTTTAGTTTTAAGATCTTTGAACTGTTTATTATTAGTTTTAAGAGGACTATCTTTTTAATGATTGTTTCAATAATTAAAAAGGGATTATTGAAATTGTAAGAGTTTTATTTTTATTTTAGGTTAGCATTTGGTTGTAAACGAAACGCTCAAGATAATTTTTTTTTGTAGTGGTTAATCAATTTGGAGACAAAAGGTTAGGAGTAAATTTACTTTACTGTGTTTGGCAAAATTATTTTTTTGCCGAGGAGTAATTTACTTTAATCGGAAACGAGATTTTATTTTTTTGCATTTCATTTTAAATTAAAATATGGTTAATAATTTGGTTTTCATTAACTATTTTTGGGCTAACAATGAGTTTTTGGAGCCAGTTTGCTTAAATAGGATAGCAAGATGTAAAAACTTTGGTTATAATTTTACATTAAAATGCTGTTTTAATTTTGGCGATCATTTACTACTTTTGGGTTAACAATGATTATTGGAGTCATTTTGCTAAATAGGATAGCGAGATGTTAAAACTTAGGTTGTAATTTTACATTAAAATGCGGGTTTAATTTTGGTAATCATTTACTTTTGTCTGTTATATGTTACTATACCTGGTGGTAAGTTAAACATGCACATAAATAATATGCATCTTTAAATAGTTCTGTTCTGTGCCAGCATAAACAACAAATCATTTGAGTTACACAAAACAAAAAGGATGAAAATGTATACAATATTGGTGATTTTGTCATTTCAGATATATTATCAGCATAAAAATTTGTTCTTTCCTGGGAATTGAACTTAGACAAGAAGTAATTTATTATTATGATTGACATTTCCTTCATCGTGTACATTACTGTAGCTAGAGATTAAAAGCGAAACACATAAAGGCCACTCAAATAGAAGAGAAAAAATTAAATAAGAAAATTGTTATCCACTATTAGTTTAAAAGAGAGATTTTTGAGTGATTTACCTGTTTAAACAAATTGTTTGCTCTGTCAACAATAGTCTTTGGCAAGTTTATCCGATCTGCCATAGTATTTATTTCTCTAAAGGCATTTATCAATGCTCTGTCCGTACTGCTAATGTTCCTTCTGTTTTGATACTTTGACACTCCAAAACTGTCAAATGAAGCATCGCCCCGGCCAGGACCAATTATCGTAGATAAATCACCCCCAGAAAGAAGTGGATTTTCAGGCCCACCAACACGAGATGGATCAACACCTGATTTTTCATTGCTGAATGTACGCCATTCTGAACCCACATCTATAACTCTAAAAACGATAAGAAACGATGTAAATTAATAGGAGACCACTCCGTCACAGTGATTACAGAGTAAAACCTTAATGGTATAAAATTTGTTAGCGGTAAAATGACCTACAGGCAGTTTGATTATAAATTATTGATTTGTTCAAGGCATTTTTCATGTTATTTACCTGTCACCAACGACGAGACCGCATTCAGAGCATATCATGTCACCCGCTCGATAATCCTCAATAAGCGGAGCATCTGGATGAGCATAACACACCACCTTATTTGCCTCGATTCTAAAACCACAAAGGAAAGCTAGTAAGTCCTAACTTAGTTTCAACATCGAAAGACCACGTCCCGCTTTCGCAACACACAATTTCACAATCCTCAAATATTATATCAAACTTACACAAAATTACATTGTACATAATCAATTACCAGTGTTATTATACAATTTAAATTATATATTACAAAATAAATAAAGAAAACAGAGAAACAGACCTCGACGTGCTCGCCATGATTGTCAAGACTCAAGCTGTTACCAAAGACAATTCATTATTTCTCTCTCTTGACTTGGGAGTTGGGACAATTGCCAGTGATAAAAATAAATGAATACTCATAGATGTTGTTATTGTTTGGAATACACAGACTAGTCAAGCAACTAACAAGATATATAATATAATATAATAATATATTTAATACACATTGTCCAGTGAATGACGTTAAATTAAATAAATAATACCAGAAAAACTTTGCTGCTAGGTCAGTTTTAAAAGTATGTTAGTTTAATGTGGCAGAAACTGAAGAAAAAATTATACCATTAGAAATTTATGTAAATTCTTTATTTATGATTAATTTATTATTGTAATGTAATTGTTATATTAAATTGTATGGTAATGTATTACTTTGCAATAAACACAATTACACAACTCATCTTTAATATGACGCTTCAACATCTTACATGATTGCCGCTATAATTGGCGACTAGATGGCGCTTGAAAGTAATTGTACTAAAAAATTATTTTTGACTAAGTCAAGTCTTGTCTTGTTTCGAGCACTAATTTTCACTTATTTTTAATTGCATGTAATTTCACATGTAAATAAAATATTTTACTTATTTATTAAAATCATCCCACGGTATTTTAACGTATTTATATAATGCACTATATGTGTAGTTGCGGGATGAATCACTTTCATTTTTTCATTTGCCAATACAGATACTAGTTTATGAAAAATTCTATAAAAATTTGGTTTTGACATTTGAAGAAATTGGTTTATTGGTTTATGCTGAGTTAAGTTTTGTGGGGTATGCGGGTGCAGTATTGTGGCACAATCGCAATATGTTGATTGAGGTAATGAAGGGTAATTTTCCTTTACATTTTTGACCCTCTTTCCAAAAATATATGGATAAGCCATATTTTTTAAGGAGTTATTTACATCGTAATAATAATTGATCATAGGAACATGTACCACGTCA
Organism: Pieris macdunnoughi; assembly: GCA_905332375.1. Taxonomy (NCBI): domain Eukaryota; kingdom Metazoa; phylum Arthropoda; class Insecta; order Lepidoptera; family Pieridae; genus Pieris; species Pieris macdunnoughi. The sequence continues at coordinate 2,477,252 of CAJOBZ010000023.1, read as the reverse complement.
AGAGCATTGACGTCATGGCTGTTTTGTCTACTATTTAATTGCCAGAAATATTTTTGTGTGCACCCTCCCACTTGAATGCAATTGTTACATCTTTATTATGTAAGTGCAAGACAAAATCTTTAAGAAAAAAAATAACAAAATTAGTTTTAGGTCTGTATTTATAGACGTCAATCAGAACAAAGGTTACCTGGATTACATTTGAATTTCGAATCAGTGATGCCAACTCCGACACAATGTGGGGAACATACCTCAACTATTAGAAGTAGGTCCTAGGTCCTAATCGGTTTGAGAAGTAAATTTAAATATGCATATAATTTAAATCTTGGATTAATATATAGCTTATTGATATTTCAGATATAGCCACGCTTAGAGTTTATATTGGTTGAGTTCGTTGGCTGGGTTCGGGACTTTATATAAATTGTATAGAATCGGAAGTATTTTTAAGAAAACAATGTTTAAATGAAGTACCAATTTAAAATCCCCCTAAACAAATTAGTTCTATTTCGCGTATTATATTGGGGAATCCATTTGTTTTAAAATCGTTTATATTTTTTTGTACATACAACAAGGCTTCAAGAATATATTGTCCAGATAGGGTCATTTTTTTAATTCCTTAAACTTATTTCATTTCTTAGTTCGTTCCCAAATTCCTCCGAAACGGCTCCACCGATTCTTATGAAATTTTTTGTGCATATTCAGTAAGTCTGAGAATCGGCTACTATTTATCAAACCCCGCAGTGATAAGGGATGTCCACCCCAATTTTTTTTATAGAATTTTTTTTTGTTTTTATTTTTTTATTATACAACATACTAAAATACATACAACGCCTAATTTTCACCCCTCTACGATTAACGATTAACCTTATGTCGATAGTAATTTTTATTGAACTAAAAAAATGTTTCCTAGAAATCATATACATGGCAAAACAAACGTTTGCCGAGTCAGCTAGTAATTGTATGTACATAGGACCGCATCCGTTTTTTTTATTTTATTTTATGAATTTGCAAAAGCGCTATCTATTAAAAAGTTAGTAAATCGTGAAGTCTTAAATCACACATTTCAATGTGCACACAAATATATTATAAAGTTGTGTTTTAAGACTACAAGAGGGCAGCTATCAAGAAAATCAAGCAAAAGTATAAATTTAAATCTATAAACATCCTTCCTCCATCATTCCATATATTATACAATCTGTTCATTGTTTTACTATTATTCATGCTTTAATTACATCATTTGTGAAGTTTAAGTAACTAATATGAACGTTAAAGGATTGAAAAAATCTGTTTTTCATACAATTAATACATATCTGCAACTGCATACAAATCTGCAACATGCGGGCCATAGACGGACCGCATGTTGCAGTTAAGACCGACTGCAACATGCGGTTTGCTCAGGAACTGCTCGAGCGGTCCGTGTATGGCGAATATGAATTTAGTATGGAAACTGCAGATCGCTGTGCGGCGACCGCATGTTGCAGTCGCTCTAGACTGCAACATGCGGTCCGTCTATGGCCCGCTTAAGTCTACTAGGTAGTCTACTATTACTATACAATTGACAAGTAATTTTAATGGAATTTCTTGACGTATAAACCAATTACACGATTACTTTGAAACTGACTCGAGAGTGTAGACTTTAGATTAACACATTAGTCATTTCCAATGTTTATGAAGATATCACGTACGCGGAACCTGAAATGAGGAAGACGCAGTGCACACATTATTATGAGAACAAAAGTACGGTGTTTCGCAATAGTCAGTAGGTATGGTATTACTAATAAAAAAAACTAATTACTAACTTTGTTATAGATTTAGTCTCCTATAATAAATTTTGTCTAAAAATATTATGAAAAAAAACAGTGTTTCGCAATAGTGTATGTACTTCGATAGTATTATCAATGAGCATAGAACGGTTTAAAACTGTAATTAATTTAAAAAAAATAACCTTGAAGATGATAAGAAGGTGAAGGCAGGAAGAAGAACCCGTACCTACTTGGTTCTATATCAAAATACAAGTCTTAATAGCAACTACTGTAAATTATTCAATACCTAAAAAGTACATTTTCCTTTCATTATTCTCTTTTAATTGTGTTTATGTGAAAATAGAAGCCTTTGTTTAGTTAATACATTGATGAAGAGCTAAAGATAAGTTCATCTTCTGTTCTAAACTTTATTTTTTTTATTTATTTCCTTGTACCGTGGGCCTGAACAACCTTTTTGCATTTAATAAAATGAAAAATCTATTAAATGAAATCAGAAGTTGTTTAAGTATAGATAGGTTTTGGATCGCCTTTTTTTAAATAAGCGTTTGATTTTACTTTAATCAAACGAATTTAAACCCGCGAGTCAGTTAATCGTAAATCATGTTAGTTTATAAAACGTTTGATTATTGACCTACTGACCCCGTTTTAATTCAACGTTTAAGGTATGTGCTCTGATTAGGTAATAATTAAATGCTTAAGTAATTTGCAAATATTGCTAAACTCGTGGTTTTACACTATTATTACAATAACTTGAAATATTATGACCGAGTCATCTGCTACAATTATTTCAAAATATTGGTTATAAGCGAATATATTGGTCACCACAAATAATTAATATTTGTAATTATTGTGAAACAACGCAATAAACGTCTAAATTGTGTGATACTAATGACTTACATTTTACTACTTTACGTATATTATATGAAGCATACTTGAGAAATATATATTTATCATAATTAACTTTAAAAAAATTAAAACTTTAAAAAAACGAGGTAACCTTTTTTTAGATTATGATTACGATTCCTATGTTTATTAGCTTGTATTACGAGTGACTGTTGGTATAAAAATTTAAAAAATGTGTTTAGGTATTCTGATTTGTATGATAGCAGTGAAAAACTTTTTGTATTTTGTATTTCAACATCGCAGTTTTAAACTTTTAACTTGTACATATATAAAATGAATAATTAACCGTGGTTACATCAGCTTTTAGATCAGACAATAATTCTAAACACATAAACAATAAACTGTTGAAATGTTGCGCAAAAATAAACTGCTAGTATAAAACATTGTAGAGTGACTGGTAATTTTAACTTTAAATTTATTCTGTCATTGAGCTTTTAGAACATTTTAGCAAAGTAAATAGTGAACGATTAAATTTACGGCAATTTAAACAAGTTAACATTGGTGCTAACACGGAGTCCAAATAAATTTAACAGACTCCTCTCTCTCTAATTGAAAACGCACCTTGTTCGCCTTGGATCCAGTTGATTTATGGATTGTAGAAAAAAAATAACAAAAAGTGTCATTTTGTTTAAATTTAACACTTCGTTAGGTTGGAATCGATCAGATAAATAAGATTAAATAGCAATGGGGGTTCTTACCGCCAATAAGCGATCTCTTTCAGGTAAAGAAAGTAAGGATATATAGTTGATAGGCGGGAGCAATAAAATTTTAAAAAATCAGTGGCGCTACAACTCTTTTAGGTCTTGGCCTCACATTTCTGAATCTGTTTCATGCTCATTTTTAAATATAATAGGCAAGTAGGTGATCAGCCTCCAATGCCTGACACACGCCGTCGACATTTTGGGTCTAAGACATGTCGGTTTCCTCACGATGTTTTCCTTCACCGTTGGAGCTAAATGCTCACATAGAAAGAAAGTCCATTGGTGCACAGCCGGGGACCGACGCTGAAGCCACTAGGCCAACACTGCTCTATAAGAGCAATAAAATTATTAGTAATAAAAATATAGTAAAATTCGTGATATTATATTAATATTATACTTCCATTGTTTTATACTTCTTTTTATGTAGGTACATATCTGTCGTGGTCAAATCATACAATCAAGTACAATTTCTAATTTCATGAAATGGTTTTCGTTTCGTGTAAAGGCCACGTCAATAATTAATAATCATGAAGCTATTATTATATATGCTCTCATATATGTACTATAATGACCGTCATATAAATAAATAATAGGCGTTGTAAACATCCACCCATTGTCGAACATCAAAAGAATAAAAGTGATAATTGCATGTTATGGAAATTGGAAAACTCATCAATCTCAACTGTTTCACATCATAAGAATGCAGGACGAAACAAAGAATTCGATGCATCACCTCAATAATGATGAGTCAGCAGTGCAAGGAAGTTTACAGTTATCTATGAAAATGCGGAAGGAATATCCATTGATTTAGTCACGAAAATTTATGTCTTTCGCAATATTGTAATTATCAGAAGTAATAAATTAATTAAACGGCAAAATTTATTTGATACCAATTAAATATTCTTATTATTTAAAGCTTTTACTTTTTAAGGGATTATTTTATTTTAAAAGTAAAGTTAAATGGAAAATTGTTCAGTCGCCCTATTACTAATTTTATTTTTATAAAATACATAGTTTATAAAAGGGAGTGAAAATATATTATATAGGTAGTCGAACAAATTTGCAACCATTTACCATGGATAAATATTATGTTGTTCACGCACACAAATTCAAAATTATGGTCACTACGAATGTACGTTATATCCCAACCAATGAGAAAACATTGTTATAAATAATATTAAAACGTATAAAACTGTATTACATTATTTTTAATTTCTGAAATATTCTAATTTATAAACCTTAATTTATAACTTTTGTTCTATATTTTTTTTTGTCTTGTAATGCCAGAAATATGCAAACTAAAATTATCTTATATAATAATAATGACACTTTATTTACATCACAATAAATTATACAGGAGAAAAATAAGATTAAATAAATGAAGATAGAGTATGTAAAAGGGCGGTTATCGATAGTATAAAATTTAAATATGCTATGTTTTATATACAATATCTACTTCGTTGTATAAGGAATTTTGGCCAGCGTGTAAATAAAAGGACCTAATATTGTTAACTTGTCGCTAAATCAAAATTACTCTCAATGCAGAAATAAACTTTTATTTATCTTAATTAAAATAATTTTCTAATTTATTTTTATTAGATAGAAATTAATAATATTTGATTTAACTGCTTTTCGTTTATTTAATTTATTGATCGTTGTTAGATTTGATCGATAGATGCCATAGGTAGGCCCGGGGTATTAATTTTTTTTAATGAATATAAGTTCGCTGGTGTAGTGAGTTCACGCCACGCGGAGTAAAAAAATGTATTCGAATTACCTTAAATTAATCGGCCTTAATGTCTAGTCTTCTATAAGAAAGTAGTCATCAATTCATAATCAAAGCCTTGACACTGACTCACATACTAACTTCCTGTTTCCTGTAAAAATCGTGGTTTGACTAAAAAAGTGGCGCCATGAGTCATAGATACGTTTTATGAAAGTGTTTACACATTTAAAAAAGGCCTGCTATAACGTATTTTGTAGTATTCATGACATTTAAAACTGGAATCAACTAATTTATTCATTAGTTTGCACATTTTCGAGGCTGCGGCAACTATAACAGACGCCAAAATCTATGTTTTTTCAAGCCTACGTTTATGTTTAATGATTATTAAAATTTCCTTTCGATTGCTATTATATAAAAATGTAAAAGCTAATGCTTAAATTACTTGATTTTCGAGAAAATTTAAAAACCTGACACCTCGTCACCTAACATTCATAAACAAAATACAAAATTAGCTATCTTTAGTTTTAAATGTTTACCTTCTGACTCAAAGATAAGGTGAGTCAGACATTTTGATAAACAGAATCAGATGTGAAAATCGATGGCATAAAGTATTTAGCTAATACGGTGTAGGAGTTAGGGAAGTACCGCAAAGGATAGAAATATCATTACATAATAGGCAAATAACATAGGAATATTGGTGGTAGCGAATCACACTTGCCGTAAAATATTCCTGTCTTTGAACACTAGGGTACTGCTATGTTCCAATATAGTCATTTTTAAACACTGCTATTACCACGGGGAATGGGGGAAACCCTTGAATGAGGCATGGGGTTATGGAAATGAGGCTGCTTCGCTGATTACGTATATATTAGGTATGAGAAATTCATTTTGTCTGCTTTCATTTCCATTGGCTGGGAATGATATAACCGAGAAGGAAGTAGTAAATAGGGAATATTGCATTAAAATTAATTATATAGTAGTAAATAGGGAAGTAGTATATATAGAAGAAGTAGGGAAATACGGGGCATTAAAAATATATATAATAACTTTTACAATACTCATAAAATCTCATATATATTAAAATATATTTTCCTTCTTCCTTCTCAAACAGAATCGTTACAATTCAAGCTACTTGTTTAAGTAGTACTTCTACCTACTTACATCATTTTCTTGACTAAAATTATAAAGATGAAAGATTTGATTGTTTCTCTGTCTCCATTGAACAGGCTGAAAATCTCGATCGATTTAAAAAAAATATTTCACCTACTAGAAACTACTAGATTCATATGAAAACTTCGATAATGTAACCCAACCTGTGAAAATGTACAAATACAAATCCCTATTTCAGCTACGTTGCTGAAACTATTGACAATAGAGCAAAGTGATGTACCTGTAATAGTTTTATAGAAGACATATATGTACTTTTTTTTTTTTTTTTTTATTTATTTATTAGCCGGATACATATATGTACTAAATAGTCCATCATACCATATTTAAAAAAAAAAAAGTCATAGGCTTACAGAAAGGTTTTTGGCTAAATAACATTAAAAGACCGAATAAATGCAAGTAGAACCACAGAGCACAGCTAGTACTTTATATAATAGGCTTTATATCATAAATAAATGTAAATATTAGTCTGACGCTCGACTTTATAGTATTAGATAACGATAAAGAAAACAAAATGTTAAATTGACGAAAACAAGGACGTCTTTGTTCCTTATGGCAAGTATCAAGATTCGTTTATTCTAACAATAAAACTTAAATGCGTAAATAAAATTTCGTATATAATATGTTATTACTTTAAATGCATAATGTTATTAAGGAGTTTCTTTCTCTGTTACAAGTACGATGAAAATGAAGGCGCCAAGGTTACTTCTATGAACCCTAGACCTCGTGACTACCACGTCACTTGGTGACTGGCTTCAGGATCCTTGCTGCTGGTCTTCTTGCACAATTTTGAAAAATTATTGCGCAATGAATGTTATTATGTGATAGTCTGTACAATATGTATTAGTTTCGTTCTTACTGTATACAGGGGCGGTTTATCAATTTCACCGATTTCAGAGTGTTTTTGGTGAGTTATTTTATATATAGACTGGTTAAATCCGTTAAATGAGTTAATAGACTTACAATATACATAAAATGGAAAGTTTTTTTTTAATATTTCAATAAAGCTGATTGAAATAAAATATTATTGCGTAAGATTTTATGAAACGCCTAATAAATCGCTAAATTCAAACAAAGGTTGGTTTCATCACTTAGTTATAAAAATTATATTTTTGGATTGTTGGCATCCCGAAACGTCTGATCACATGAAAAAATGAACAAAAAGATATCAGCAGCTATATTACTAAAACTTATTTATTCAGCTTGTTTTTTGTCAAAATACTTATATGTATTAAAATATTGCGTTATTTTCTTCTAGCGAAATACCTTACTATTTATTCCCCGTTGTTCATTTTTTTGTCGTGCAGGGTACTAATTGGTAGGTATTATGGTGTAAAAAGGTAAACAATTAATTATTGTTCCGAAGAAGATTTTATATCTCTTCCTTACATGGTATATGTCATAGATACCATTAATGACCAAAGAGGTCAATTGTGGCTTTGAACTTGATAGATGCTGGCTGGTTTACACTCTTTTCATTTTGCATTATGTTTGAAATAAGAAGTCTATGGCAATTATTTTATTGGCGCGAACTATCTTTTGTTTAAAGTTTATAATTAGCTAAAATAACGTGTAGAAGTAACGTGTGTGTCCTAACTAAGAAAATATATTATGTTTATGGTAACATCAATGTTTACTCATTTACAACATTCCACTATCCTGTGTCCTGAGTCCTGACGAACTGATGGTATGTTTTTTAAATTAATAAGTCAGCTACTAAGAGTAAATTGAAACTTACCTACTTGGTTATTTTTTCATATGAACTTACATTTGGTTATATTACTTAATTTTCCTAGTCAGGCGATAGATACAATAAATTAAAATGACTGTGGACAGTTATTTTTTAATGAACAATACAATCTAGTTTTCCTATGCAGAATTTGAATCATGCACTACCTACACTTTCATATTCCCAAATCTGTACCCCGAAAACTAATAAATATTGTATACCTATGACTTGTAAAAGAGTAATATTAATTATATTAATACTTCAGTACATATTTTGAGATTCGTATGGTATATTATTGCACAATGTATTTTTACCTTCAAATATATTAAGACCTTTTGTATCTTTAAGGATTCTCTTATTTTAACTTGATATTGTGAAAATTTTATTGAAACAACGTAAGCCCACGACATCATTTGTATTGCCAAACCTAAATGAATGGTGTCATTCTATCTCTCTCTAAACATAAATTGCTTTTCCGCGTTAAAAAGAGACAGATAGATCTTATTATTGTTGCTACAAACCGCATGGCGTATGATCGCGTACTACGCAAGTTGACGGTGTGTCGACATTGGACGTTGGATCGGCTGTCGGCCCGAGGCGCCGACCGAACACTCGTTCGGGTCAGCATTGCCTTCGTCGAAATCTCGCAGTCAGTCTCGCAATGGCGTTAGTGGGAGAAGGTTGTGTGTTCATTTAGTTTGACACAAACCCGAGCGGACACCGGCCCAAAATATTGGCCTGTCTATACGTGCTCGAATTACCTGAAAATATTTCATGTGATTTCGCGAAGATAAAAGGAAAATTACGACTACGGACAGTCAAATTTTGGTACGATATCCACTCAGGGCTAATCATTTCAAGGTTCGTACATTCGTACCATATTTGTAAATCGTAATATAATTTAGCCTCTTGTCTCAATCGCGTGACCGTGATCTAATCGAAGTTTCTCTCTTTGCAGATCATGTTCATCTCATCATAGTTCCTCTTCGTTTTAAGTGTTTTTGTGTATTAAGTGTTGTGACAGTGACAGTGTTTTAAAGTGTAAGTGATGGATCCTGGATCGCCTTCAACGTTGTGGCCACTGCGACTAAGCAAGCCTGCCATAACCGTGCCTGTTCCTGAAAATGGGGAGAATAGTAAGGCAGAGGATAGGGCGCAGTCCCCGGCTCTTACGGACCGGTTGTCGGCGTCGCCCTCTAGCCCTTCGCCCCCCAGTCCAGCACCACCCCAACACCAGTTTCAAGCAGCGCTGGTCGCTGAGAAGTACCTACTTCTAGAACAAGTGGAAGGCTCATCACTGTGTAGATGTGTGGACGTGCGCACACAAGAGGAATATGTTTGCAAAGTAAGTTATATACCTACTTGTTATAAATATATGAAAATCAAAAACCTGTTAGACTGCGTCGGGTGCACAATATAAAATTGGTAGTGCAAACAACTACCTGCTCTCGTGACTATAAACACAATTTTATTTAAAATTGTTGTTTGAATAATAGACATAAGAGTCCAGTAGTTTTATTATAAATAAAACTACTTGTAAATAATATTTTACTATTGAATATGTATATAGTAATGCTATGTTACAAATATAGCTAAGAAGTTCCAAATAATAGAAGTTAAACCTACCCAAATTCGTGTTCCCTGTGATAATTAATAAATGTCAAAACTAAAAACAGTCATGAGCATGACTTTCGACCTACCTACATAACGTTTTATGTCGAAATTATGTCGACTTACAAAAGTTGTTGCGTAGCGATGGATACTCTGTGTAATTTCTTGTCTTACTATTTACAAATTGGTCAATTTAAGGCGGTCAATAATAATAAATAGATAATTATGTGAATCGACACTGAAGTCATATCCGGTAGATCTAAAAGGGTTCAAATTTGTCCCACGGGATCGAAACCCCGTGAAGATAAGGGTTTATGCCCACATGCAGTGTCCCTTTATTGCGATTTTATAATTATTTTACTTAAAGTTGTTAATTTTACTTTCTATTTCACTCGATAAATGATTCTCCCTATTGAGAACCCGCTTACCAGTCTTTGTGTTAATTCAATACCTGCCAATAGACAAATGTTTCTAAAACTTGGGAAATCAAACTATGGTTTATCAAATATTTCCAATCCAACGATTGCAATGAAGACATGAGCTAATAACAAAGATTAAATTCAAAATCGATCATTGAATTGCAAATTCTTTCATGCGTTCGCGCAAAACTGTTCACAGTTGAAACATCGGTGTCATACTTTATATGTCAGGGCCCCGTGCTGCTTGATCGCTCTTGTAGGCCACAATGTTTTTACAATGTCATGTATCTACTTTTGCAATACTCATCATAACTGTTAATTCCTTGCCTGTTGATGCGTCATTAGACGATGACGTCAGTTTAATATCTTTCCTTTAAGTAAATCAGTACAGTTTTTAAATATCAGCTTAAAACGAGTTTTGAAAACTAGTTTCCCGTTTAGCTAGCTATAAAATTAGCTATAGGTTAGATACATAGTAACAAAGGCCCATACAGGTATTGTCAAGGCACAGAATAGGCACTTCCCTCGTGAGAATCTAGCAAGGTTAAGTGAGGCAACGTTATCGTTGCTAAACGCTCTTTACAACACAGCCTGTTACTGACACCGCATTTGCTATACGAAACTTATAAACTGTTTTTCGTAATTGTATCTTGTATGAAATCTGTATTATGTTCATTATGACACGTGGTTACGCCGAAAATGTTTGACCTTCTCATTGACATTGTGAAATAGATGATAACGTTGAATGTCAGCGAGTCTATATTGGCCCCTACCACAAGAACCCCCCTCACTCAATGCGTCATCAAAGTTCATTGCTGTTGCCTCTTATGTTGAGACTCACGCCCGTATTAGAAAACATAAAATTTAAATATAGTACAGAAGTTATTATTTTACTTTTAATGTAATGATACGTTTTGACCTCGAATTTGTGCAATTAAAATACATTCTTAATATATAATATAAATAAAGAAATATTTAGTACCTGATGAAATTTTCAACTGAAATTACTATAGTTTAAGACATCGTGGGTAAATTTTAGTCCCTGTTTACTTGAGTAGGTATATTTCGAAACTCCTCGTGATTAAATAAACATTGATAAGTCTTAAGTAGGCTAGCTGCCGTAACCGTTTTCTGAGCCAAATATTATCAATAGCAAACCTTGCGAATTCTTATCAAAATATTTTTTCGCAACAACTGAGAAATAGGTCATTTTATTTTGGTTACATGTTAAGCATGGTAGACGTCACGTCTGCCTACGCCCAATATATTTTTCGCACAAAAATTAAACGATACGAAGGCTAAAACTAAACAAGCGACGTGAATCACCGCCGTCGGGAAATGTAGAATTAGCAATCACAATGTCGTTGACATTTTGCGTTTTTCCATAAATATTGTATGACCAATGGCGTTTAGTCGAAATAGTTTAAAAATAAAACGGAGCGATATAAATAACCATGCAATAAAAAAGGGAGCCTTATATAAAAAATCCTTTGATTTAGCACTTTTTACTTAGGTCCGTGAAGCAAAAATGTTCTAAGCAAATTCTAAACCCTACAAGGCTATGCATATTACAACCCGCATCTTAAATTCTGTTTGAAACTATCTGTCGTATGGGAAGGGTCAGTAAGGCCTATTCATTTAATGTCACGCTTCGTTATTTCTTCAGACTAAGTTCTTTTGATAAGCATTCATTGAAATAGAAGCCCTTTTTACTACATAAGGAACCGGTATAGTCCTTCTATTGTGAGCTTAGGAACAGAAACTAACTCTTTTCTAAAATAGCCTTGAAATTTTATTCTGCTAGGATTTGCAACGGTCAAACCGATGATTAAAGACCAAATGTACAGTTTCCTATTTGTTTATTTTTAATTTAATATTCAATCTTGTGTTGAGATAAAACTTCTTTCGTTGCAGGTTGTGTATAGGGATTGTAGTGGCTTATTGCAAGCTCACGATCGTCTCGATGGACATCCGCACGTCAATCCTATCCACGAAGTGCTGGTGGGTGACAAGAGAGTCTACCTAATTTTCCCCCGGTCGCACTCTGACCTACACTCTTATGTAAGGGCAAGGAAAAGATTGAGGGAGCACGAAGCAAGGCGGCTCTTCAGACAAATGGCGGAAACCGTAGCAGCGTGTCACGAACAAGGCATCGTTTTAAGAGATCTTAAGCTGAGAAAATTCGTCTTCGCCGACCCTCAGAGGTAAGGTTAATTTAATATTTATAATGTAATAACGCAGGTAATTGCACAAACAATCAGCCTATTAAGAAATATTTCACAATAACAATTAATTTGAGGTTGCGAATTGTAAGCTGAACTTGTCGATTTTTGTGCAAATACATTTATGATAAATACAAGTAAAGGAAATTGTAATATAATGTACTTCAATATCCTATTTATCGATAGGCTAGATGATTTCCCAACTGTATGTAATGTTTTCGCAAGTTTGATTTAATGTACAGAAATCTTGTTTAGGTTTAGTCGCAATCGTTTGAAACAGTTGATCGTGACGTCTAAGTAAAACTTTGCCAACGTCTTATATTCGAAATCTTTAATATATGTTGGGGAATTACTATTATTTAAACAGAGTCCCCTCGATAAAAAATCTATACAAAGGTTAAGATGATACATGACCCTGTCATCAAATCAATCGATAACTTCCTTTCCGCCCACTAGAGATGACTCGTGAGAAACAACATTTAAAAGAACAAAAAACTATCAACGGAGAACGGAAACGTGTGGTTTTTTAAGTAGCACGTCATTTCCTTTTTTACTCGATAGCACCTTGTACGAATGGCGATAAACTGTTATCAAAACGGTAAAACAATTAAACTGATAAAAATTTACATTAAGATGTTGGGTTCGTTGTCAATGTATTTTTACATTCGAAGTGAATATCTTAAATAATTTAAAAGAGGGCAAATACAGTATGGACGTTACAAAACATTAGGCAACAATATTAATTACGAGTAGCCGGCAGCAACCGGCGGATTTTCGAACTTTTGAAACGTTATCTGGCCTCCATTGTTGCGAATATCTCCGGCAATGCTAGGCTCAAGGCGAACGGTGTCATTGCTGCGTACAATACGGCGCATTCGGGTCAAGGGTGAGCGCTATGCGCCGGCGCAGCCACTCTTATACCGGCCCCTATGTGCAAGCAAACACTATGCGGGTACCTGCCTTCCCTTATGCGATCACCTGATCGTAACCCCTATATTTTATGCACCCTTTCACGGTGTAATCATGTATCACAAGACCACATTCCTATAGGTTTTAAAATTCCACTATTCACCTGTCCCACATACCTTAATTCAACCCTTGCTTTGTTAATGTAATAAGATTTCTTTCAAATAGAAGACGTTATTAAATCTATATTGAAAACGTTTTAAGAAGTTGATAGAAACGTATTGGAAAAAGTATAAAAAAACAATAAACTGGCGTCGTCTTGTTGGGAGCAACAAACGCCTTATTACGCATGAGGTTATCTGACTCCTAACTGAGATATTTCATTACGCCTACACAAAATTGGGGGTGACCGAAAAGTTTTCATTATCTTAAACAGTTTTCGTACATTGTCCCTTGCGACTTGAGGGTTCGAAATTCGAATAGATCAGACGAGCCATGAATGAATTTGTCTCTGACTATGACTACGAAGGCTGGTAAAATGATCAATTTAATATGTTTTCACGCTAGAACAAACTTAGCTATCCAAAGCTTAGCTTTGGGAACAGAAACATTATTCGAATTCAAAAACTTTGACGTAATAACAGAGCCGCAGTCCGCGGAGTACCGCATCTCGACTTAAGGAAGCCTTTATAAAGTTTCAATTCAAAGCCCGAATGTTTGTACTTTCCTCCTATACAAAGTAATAGTATATTTTTGACCGTTAGGCAGATGCTTCTTAATTTCGCCATGACCAAAGGATGCGGATGTGATTTTTTGTTTTAAGAGATTAATAGCAGGTAGCCAGCTGAAACGATACGTTTGACCCGAACTCGCAAATGTCAGACTTTCCCAGAGAATGTCCAGTTATTCAGCCGGTCTGATATTAGCATACTGACAACTGACCTTGTTTGGCCCTAATAAATTCTAATGATTATGCACGCGTAGTGGTCAAGATTATTTAAATGTTCTCTGCCATCGTGAGAATGGACTTAAGGAGGTGCAACACGATCAAGTGCCCGCCCTTTCTCACGTTTTGTATAAAGTCACCCCTGATTACAAATTCTTGTCATCCGGTGGCGCCGAGTTTTCTCGCGATCTTCTCTCAAAGGTAAATAAGAATATTAATATTGATTCCGAGCGCTTCAAGGCGCTTTGAAGTGGAATTTCTGTCCTCTCGTAGTTTTCTTTATCCTTTGAGACGTAACGTTGTTTTTCCTTAATGAAGAAAAGATCTCATTTCCAGTGCTTTTGTTGTAGGCATTAGTTTTGAAAGGAACTTATTTCCAATAGGCTTAATTATACTACTTAGGCAAAGCATATTCAAACAATTACCGTTTATCATAATTTAGAGAAATCTTTGTTAGTATCCTCGCGTGGGCCTTGTAGGTCGAAGTAAACTGCAAAGTCTACTTCCTTTTAAACCTCTAATAAACAGGTACATTCATGACCTGTAATAAATTACCGAATACATCCTATAGTTCTGTCCAAAAGTAACTACATCCTTATAATACAATTGCGAATTCTTAACGAAAGCCGGATGTTTCTTTCTAAACTACATTTATTGAATGTGTAATCCTTAATTTTGTCAACAATGACCGGAAAACGGAAATACATTCACGTGACACAAACATCCATTGTTGATATTGCATTTTTAATTATCTATGCTAGTTTTTACAAAATAAATTTTGCTCTACGCCAGACCGTGAGGAGCCCGAATTTGTAGTTTTATAGATACAGTGCCTTTGTAAATAGGTGCAGGTATAAAATCGTCTGCAAAGCATTGTTCACATCCAACCCACCTACGTCAAAATAATAATTCTGAAATGAATATCGCAGGTAAAAGGTATTTTTTGCGTAACATGTAATACAGAAGCCGCATCGGCTTGCTATTACAAGCAATGACAATATTACAACGGCTTTGAATAACACAGGCCGATGAGGCGCTACGCTAACTACGATATCATATTTCGCACATTGCTGACGCGCAGTCTAACAATGTCAAAACTAAGGAATTTATTCTAATGTACATACAGTTGCTAAGTTCGACACTAACGGGACGGAGTATTTATGTGTTCACTGCGCTGGCAATCGCTAGCGGATGTGCCAAATTAGTCTTCGATAGACCCGGCAGACGCCGCCGCGTCGCATTCCGGCCCGGCCACCGCCTGACACTACATTTACATCTGAACAAGGGCCTTGTTTGAATCCATTTAATTTTAGATCTCGCCAGCCATCCTGTAATTTTAAACATGCAACTCAAAATTCCGATAAGCCGGTAGCTTGCGCCTATAACCAAGATTTTAAAACTGTTTGGAAACCAAGTGGCTTGCATATCGAAGTTTGTGTTGAAACTGTAATTAGATTAGATATATCGATTATTCGTAATATACGCAGTTGCTTTTGGCACTCGTAGTTCGTATGTAGTTGGAATGTTTTTTATATCTTTTACTAATTTAACTAATTATTCAATGGTATTGAGGGTTGGTTCAAATGACTTGATACAGTCAGACCGGAATTCGGTGTCTATTAAGTTCTTTTTGGGGCGTTTGTTATGGCCTCGGTCGAGTTGTGGCTGCAGAGGTCGCGCAACTGTGCCAATGTCGCTGACGCCGACGCTGCGCCCGCGCCGCCTCGCTCGTGCGGAACCGACCGAGTGAACTCATTTAAAAATGATGTATTCACTTCATCGAAACAACATTTTTGTTTAAAAATACAGGACACCTACGCCTCTCTGAGTCTGTATGATTCCTCAGGACGACGTGTAACTATTCGTCATGACTATAATGTTCGCACCTTTTTTGGTGGTACGAAATCACCGGACGCGCTACCGGATATGGACATAGTGCATTGCTCTCGGACAAACATTACACTCACTTATTACTCAGGACACAATGTGGACGTCATTCAAAGAAACGATTCGCCGGAAATAGTCATAACACTGACAGAAAATAAATCGGATTAAAAAAAATAGAATGTTCTAACGGACATGTTGTAGGCAAGTTTTTGTCAGTGTTTCTGGAGAGTTCCGGTCGATTCCTATATAACAGTAAAACAAGAGTCAGACCACTTGTTAAATAAAAACGATTTCACAATTCGTATATTTAGGTGTCAGGCTCGCAGCTGAGAAAACGCACGACTAACTATTAAATCGATCTGGTTGCGTAAAACAAAGGTCTGTGAAACCTTGTGCAAGCAGCTCTCGGCGCGCCCGCTCCGACATATCTGCAGATTTGCGTAACCGCGCACTTATCCGCCGATACACAGGCTGTGTGTTGTGACACGCTCCGCTTGCCTACACCGATACCGCTGCAATACTTCATACCCACCCAAAACTAAAGCAATTGCCTAACTGTTTGTCAAGAGTTGCTAATAAGTTATGTGTCAAGCTTTGTTAGAGAATTAAAGCGAATTCTAAGCCATGGAAAACCTCAGTCGTGTCATGATACTCACAATGTGACTCAGAGTTCGTGACTTACGAGGAGGCAGTGGGTATGAACTGAGTTAACCTTAGATATAGCACCATAAGGCTCTACATAGAGAATTAGCAAAAGTTTTACAGCGAGTGGGCACACGCGACCACATCCCTAAACGATGGGTGAATTTATTTAGCCCTTAGCAAAAAAACTTGCACGTGGCAGCTATTATTCTTAGGGCAAGCTCACTTATAATTGTTCCCCTTGATAATGTCTCGCAAGAGCGCTCGCAAGGAACGAGACAGAGGCGAAGATGGAACCAGTGACCGCTTAGACACGCGTATTCCATTCCGTGAGCCTTATTTCCATTTTACGCCGTTCCGTCTCGTTCCATATGACTAGTATTTATAAGGCACGAAGCTCAGTGATGCTATAATTAAAGCTCCCGAATAACAAACCTTGGATGTTTGTTCAATTGGTGGCGATCGTAGCTCGAAGATGTACATCACAGGCTTATCCGTCGCTGGGTCAGTGACCGGTTACCCAGCGTATCGAAAACCATTCCCATAACGAGTTGATTCCTTTCCCAGCTCAAAGATCATTTCACTTACCTCATTACCTACATCAGTATTGTTATCATACTAAATGATATTTCATAAGTTGATAAGCTGTCTATCCAAATTACAGAAATAAAGAGTTAACCATATACCCTTGTTATCGCCACGACAGTGGGTGTATTGAACCCTGTTGCTAAGCCCTAAATTACCAAACTGCTCCAGAGTTACGCAGCGCTTTTTCCTTTGAAACGAATGTTATTTATTTCTGTGGTCCGATCGTAAAAATAACACCCAAGGCATACAGGAACAATGTAGCCATGAATCAGACTATGACATTGTAATGATGCATGCACGGGGAATGAGTCTGCCTTGATGACGTCACCAAGAGGGAAGTTTGGAGCCGAAGGGACAACAAAAGAGGGTACGGAATGAATCATAGAACATTCTATCGATACAACCCTCGTTCTATTTATGTAACACTTAAGTGTTTATACCTTTTTTTCAAAGCCGGTCCCTCACTTCTTAAATAGATTATTATTTATAGAATCTTACGTAAGCTAACAACTATGAAATAAGCTTAAAATAATGTTTCATGATTGCTCTAAAACTGAATTGAATATTATTTTATTTTTGCAGATTTTTCATTCCAAGTTATTATTGGACATATAAAAACATACGACTAACTAAAGTCACAAGCCACAATAAATTATTTGTCCAGCTTCGTATAACCCAAGTAAAACATTAAAATATATAATATAGAACGTTGCCCTTATGAACATAGTATTTATGTACACACAAAAACAACAAAAATATGCAACAGACTTCAACGGAACGCTCGCTGAGATTTCATGGAAGCGAAAATGATCTTACTGTGCGGTTAAAGGATTTATGTCCGTATGCACACGTATTACGGGCGAATGACCTGGCTACCTGTTTAGAGGTTTTTTGTTTTAATTTGAAACTTACAAAAAATTCGAAGACGGGCTCATGAAGAGTAGCTTCTGTTTTATTTTTGTTCCCTACGTCATATTTGGCAGTTTCAGCTCAATTTTGTATATTGGATTAAATACTTGCGGAGGCGGATTACGTTTTGTCCTTATTTACTGAATTTATCATTGCGTTTGCCCGCCACCTACAAGATATTATGTTTAGTGCGCTGTATTTTTGCGGAGGTGGGGATACAATTTCGGGACTCTTTTGTAAATTGTTCTTTGAAATTGAACGTCCCACGCAACTACGAAACCGTACTGTCAGAAGACAATATATATTATGCTATTGAATCATTTATCAAATTTATAGCTATGATATTACGCAGATTATAATTGTACATTAAACAGTACTTTTTGTTTATAAACGCGTTTAAAGTCGCTTGCATGAATTTCAATCAAGTGCACACTTGGCGTCCGAGCAAAAAGCCAACAAACCGGTCTGCGAAAGGCCAGAATTACGATTAGCCTCCAATCTGCAGTTGAGACGCGTATGTCACTAAAATACCGTCTGCCGCCGTGCATTGTCTCTTTCTTATTTGCATATCTTTTATTGCTAAAGGGCTGGTTATGACGACGTGACTCAAATAGATAAAACAGTGGCCTTGCCCTATTAATATTTCATCTTTGTTACTTTACCTTAGTCGCAATCAATCTCAATGCATCAAGTATTAGTCCTGTAAATTCTGGTGATTAAATAACGAAATCTCTAGCATTTAACTGCGTAATGTTTAACGTATTGATTGCGATCAAAAGATAGCTAGCAGATAGAAGTGCAAGTCGTGAACCCTGTTTCAATGCTCGCATTGTTCTCGATGTAAGCAGAAGTATTACTTATACAATATACATTCCTGGAAATTGACCCTCTAACTCCTACTAAAGTTATGCTTTCTTTAAGCTTGTCATGTTTGAATTTATATTTTTATTTGCTGTCAAATGAAAATGATAGTTTCCTCCAAAGACTTCCGTTGATTAAAGTGACATGGAATTCTCGATGAGTAATTACAACTAACAATATATTTTAATCAATACATTCGAGTCACGGCTGTGTGTCCTATAAAGAGTTTCCTGTTTGTCTAAGCACAATTGACTTTTAAAATCAGCTCACCTCGATAATGAACTTACTGCCACCATTTCCAACTGCCCACAACTATTTACATATTGTTATTTCCTTTGTTCGAAATACGTTCGAATATATTTGAATTGTGAGTCGAGCGTTTTTCCATCAACCTACATCAGTTCTATGAATTTCCATCAAAACAGTTCAAGCTAATGGGTGACAAGATATGATTAACATATTTAAATGAATTACATCATTATTCATACAGACGATGTTTATCTTTCTCGCGCTTAAATCGTATCAATATTATCGTTTCCTTGTATGACGTATTTCCTGTAGAATTTCCATTGAATTCCCAGTAATCAAAGCTGGGGATTTGTAAATATCAGAGACGTACAATGGAAATTACCAGAGATAACTGGACTAATGATCTATAATATTAGCTGTATCAGACAAATTAGCTCTAATTGCTGGCAAAAATATGTTTAACCTTATAGTTATTCATACGTATCAGGATATGTATTAATAAAGTATTATTTTATTTTAAAGCTTTTAAATGTTTTTACCTTTATATTTTAAAACAAAGCCGAGTAAAATGACAACAGAGTTGGATAAATACTATTTTAAGACTTATATGAATTTTATTACATAACTAAATTCAATATATTATTGGCATATTAATGAAAATTATTGCCCTCTATATGTAATTGCGTAGGCGCATCCTAATCTCTGACGTAATAAGGTTCACGGTCAACTGCAGGAAGTGACGTATACGCGTTCAGTGTCATCTCGGCATAGAATAAATTCACAGCAAAAGTTAAACATCGATTATCTTCATTTACATTCAAAGGACGATCTTGAGTTACTGCACTAAATTATCCACTACGTTATTACTAGTTTGATTACTTCAGATTAAAATATAGCCGATATGCATCCATAATTGCAGTTTTGCTAACAAAATTGTACCTCTATATCCTAGCAACCGGTTTGCATCCAGACTAGTTTTACGGCCGAGTAATATTTTCATCTGTCCAATAAAAATTTCGTATACGATTTTGAACCTTAAAGTTACTTAGACCAAGTTTAAATTTCTATACTAGTTCAGTTCAGCAATGAACGCAGCACCAATTAGCAAGCGAAGGTTCCTTTGAATTACTAGCTCAAAGAGTTGTAATTAATAATAATACAAATTTTAAATATTAATTTAAGGCAGTTTGAAAATACAAAAGATGGAATGGAAGGGCGACAGTCGACTAACAAAAACCGCGAATCAATCAGTCGCAATGACATTGAAATTCGTTCGGTTGCGAAATATTCTTTTCGTGGTTTTGGCCTCGCGTTCGAGATTGAAGAATACGTATAATAAATATGAGAACGCAAGCGACCTTTCTTGGCGGTCACGCGTTGTGTAATCGACCGCGACAAACAATACAATGTCTACATGATCTCAACATTTTAATTATATCAAATTAATTTGGTCTAATTCAATATTTAAAAAAATGCTATTAGCATTTTAATTGACAACACAGCTTCGATAAAAAATTAAAAATGCAAAACCTGTAACGAATTGCGATGTTTCGGCAAAAACGAAAGTTCAATTCGGTGATAAAGGCAATTTATATCGTGTTAATACACTTTTAACCTTAAATTGTTCTATTAAGGTGTAAAGTAGCTTGTGTGTCCGTGATGCGGTCGTGTCATTGCCGATGTTGATGATCTCTTGATGAAGTCACCGTCGCTTGCGCACGGAACAATACAAGATCATCACAACTATTCGAACATTCCTCCCTTGTTTTTCTTGTAACAATCGGTATTGTTTATACATATTTTTACAATTTGCGCAGTTGTTCTGATGATGTCATTTAACGTAAAATAAAAATGAATATCAGTTTTATAAATTTGGATCATTCAATAAATATAGATAATATTAAGATCGAAGGGTTTCATATGATATTATTCCATATGCCATTCTTATTTCTATCATCTATTGAACATTCCCATATCACTAAAGATTTTATCACGTCACAAAACGATAATTACCTATAAAAAGTTTCATGTTATTGTAATTTTGACGTAGCCTCCGCCTACGCACAGTCCTCAAATGTCACGTTTTATTTATATTCAGGAAATGACGTCAGTCCCTTAGGGGAAACATTCCCGTAACTGTTGAAATTATAAAAGGATTGCGAGGACGCCTACTGAACACGATTTTACGCAACCTCCTACTCGAATCGTCTTGACGTTACGATATCCCGATGACGTCAAGAGCCCGCCTCGTACCTTTATATAAATCCCCCGCTATTTCAATTAAAGGGACTCTATTTTCAGATTTTCTTTGCCAAGAATAATTAGAACAAATTGCGTAAAGATTGTTTGTACGTAGAAATATGATTGAAGCTGTAGTATTAAAACTTTATAAAGGTGACGAAAATTGAACAAATTATCTAAGCGCAACGTATTATAAACGATAGAGTAAAATAGCGTTAAATAGTGTTAAATGGTTGCATCAAACTAAAAAATAAATATGGTTGCAAGTAATAATAGATATTGACGTAAGTGTGTTCGTCAGTACGACCGTGAAAGTCTTGGCCAAGGGCAGACTCCAAGTTGCAACAACTTTATGATTTCACTAACTGATAATACTATCTTTTCATAAATACAATAAAAATTACATCCCAGTTCACAGCTCGTGTTGTTTTTATTACAAGCAGACTTAAACCCTAAGTAAACATCTATTCGTGCACAAGATATAAATTACGCAAATATGAACAGTGTTACCATAATGTTGCTAAGTTAGAAATTAATAATGCGATCTCGTTATGTAGAAGGTAAATTGGATTCTATTTACATTTACATAAACATTTATATAATATACTACGCAATAATTCTTTAATTATAGGGGTTTATATAATTTATCATGTATCATTAAAGGAACATTTTTTTTGTTGATATGTGTGTACGTAATAGGATGTGAAAAAGGATTCTCATTACGACCTATGTTGATGCTATATCTATGGATTATGATATTCTGATAAATTGTCGACGTCAAGGTTTTTGAGTAAGTTTTATACGTACATGATGTAAGCGATTTTATGTTTCCGTAATACTCGAAATATATTTGTAATCTTACATCAGACTTTGATATTTTTAGAATGATCTTATAAAAGCAAACAATAATAAAAATTCGTGGTACAGATTTTCTAAGTATTGGTAGCTATTTTAAATCGATTTTCCTGTTATTACTATGCTACATTGATATGTTACTGTACAAGATATGAGTATTCAGAATAAATTTTTGATAAAAACTTGATTTAAGTTTTAACAATTATTTAATTAACTCTTAAATATGCAAATTGTTGAACAATATCAGTGAGCAGAAATTTCGTTGTTTTCCAACCTTGTTTTTTAATATCGAACGTAAACTAAAAATTACCAGGGATTATCGGTTTTCCTTCCAAACTATTTATATATAAGACTATAAGTAAATTTACTTATCCTTACAGTAGGAAGTCATTTATTACGTTTTAATATTTAAAGACAGCAAAGACGAGTAGCTGAGCTTATTCATGTCTGAAATATGGAGGAACCTCATTGTTTTATTTTCCCTGTATCAATGCGGCAGAGGGAAACTAACCGGTTTAAACGATTACTTTAATACATATTAAATGGTTATATATTAAGAATCCGGCGTGGCCTCCGCTTGAAGACCACTGGTTCAATGTCAGTTGCGCAAGCGCACCTCTTCCGCCTTCGTCGTGTTTCGAACAGGAACCATCTATTGATTTATATTTTAATTTAACGTTCTTGTTCGACTATGAAACGGATATAAGTATGGAATTGCGTCAATAATTATTTTTTTGTAAATAACGTACACCATTCGTGAAAATCCAATTTTGTATATTTACTGAAACACGTGACTTATTAGCACTGAGTCACACTTTGCATCCTTAATTTAAGTTGACGTATTGACAAAAACATTTGCGTCGATATTATTAATTATTTATAATACTTTGAAATAGCAATTAAAGTTTCTGAATCATGTATGAAGAATTAAACATTTATCTCGTTTTATAAATTTTCCATTGGTATTGCTTACTTTGTGTAATTATTAGATAATTCGTTTAAATGTTTAAGTGGAGGAATTTAGAACGGAAAGGCTATTACGCTAATGCGTAAGAAAACAATGTTAAGTTGTATTTTGTTTAAACTTCACAGCGACTTCCTTAGATGCCACCTCGTAACTCCTTTACTAATTGAGTGATAATTGGACGTCATGGAAGCTTTAAAACCTTAAATGTACTTTACACATAGAGGAGCGTTTTCCTCTGCCCTTATAAAATTTAATTTACATAGCACTAAATTGCTTTGTCTATTTCAGTATGTACAACATCTGCCATACAATTATTTGAATTCATTAAATCCGGTAGTTGGTCCCGTTACTTCCGGCGTTCAAGAGTACTTGATGTTTATTCCCCCAAAGCTAAAATTCGAGAGCCCTGGGAACGGAACAAATGAAACAAAATCTTTATAATCCAATTGTTCGAAGGCTTAAGTAATCTCATTAAGTGTACAAACAATATCGACTTAATTTAAATGTCTGTACACGGTCATTGGTCTTAGTTATCAGTGTATTGTGAAGACACCTAGTCAACATTTAAAGGTCACACAATCTTTCTTATCTACAAGATAACGTTCGTAAGGTCGTGTGTTATGCCGCAACATACAGCGTATATGACATCGCTCACATTATGAAACCTTAAATCGAGCCATTCATACTGAGGCTGCGACAAAAAAAGTCAAGGTGTTCTAATTGTATTGTTGGAACCCGTATCGGGTTAATCTTTCAACAATTACCTGAGCGAGGTGACAATACGCGAGTTTTTGTAACGAACTTGCCAATTCTGTTGAAAATTCCGAACAGATGGTCGAATAAACAAACAGCTTTGCGATCTCCTACGCATGATTTATCATTCGTTTTCTTTGCTGTGATGATGGGCTGAGATGCGGCCATTGTGCAATAAGATTCTATTCATAAATACGAATACGTGCTTTTTATAAAATACAATATGCACATGCAATTTCTACCTGCGAAACGCACGTGTTCATATTCACAATCTAAACTTGACATTATTCATAGACTTTAGTAACCTGTACTAGAAACTATCTTATACTAACAGAGTGCTTTGACGATGCAACAAGTTCATCAGTCCATAAATTTAATACCTCAAAGCTTTATAAACTTTGCTCAGGTTTATAAAGATCGTTGAAATACATATCTACGCTGCTTTAAAATGATAAACCCTGGTCTATAGTGAGCGACAGTGTTTCTGAAATTTTGGAAAGGTCTCTTCAAAAATTAAAGACAATGCAGATGGTATTGTTTGTACACCTGATGATAACTCTATCTCAGTGCATACAGATCGACATTCGATACAACTTTAGCTCAACAAAGCTTCGTTACTATCACACAGCGAATGTTTATTCAAATGCATTTATAACCAGTCTTTAAGTTTGGCTTTCGACATATGCTCCGAGGTCAATATTTGCTCTTTGTGTGATCGTTTTTTCATGGCTTCACAATATGTAAGTCCCCTTCATTGTTTTTACTAATTCGTAATTACATGTCTTTTAAACGCTAAGTGGCAGACAGGTATTTCCCTCATTTGTTCAGAAAACAATTGAAAACTCAGCTCGATAAATACGCCAGCAGGATATTACGCGATCAAAGTAAATTGCTTTTGCTGTTATTAATTTTGATAACTGGGATTCGATTCGTTTCTCTCTTTTGTAACAAAGGGAAACCATTGTATTTAATTTACCGTAGTTTCGCAGTCGGACACAAAGAGTTTTAGTTGGCGTGGAAATTAAATTTCCAATTGATACCAATCGGACGTGTGCTTTAATCTCGTCTATTTTTTTGTATGGACATGTGCTCGGCCATCTGTTGGGTCAGATTAGAATAGTTTTTTGAATTCTTACCTAAAACATGTTATCGATATGAAAAAATGACACGCAGCACATGTCGGGTCGAGGACTCGAAGCCTACCTGCCTTTGTTCCTCTTACAATGCTTCGCAAACATCTGCCGCCGCCTGCACTCGCGGTTATGTGCTTCTGAATACCTCATGCTGATTATTTTTACCTCTATCGCGTCATCAATCATCTGTTCCATTTACAATTAAATATTTCCAAATTTGAATAGGATTCTTGCCCTTTATTATCTGTGTCATTTGGCATTTACTTATTCGAAAATACTAATGTGGTAATATAACATTACCAATCGTTGTAATGAAGCAACCGAAACCCGAGTTATCCATTTAAAATGCGGTCTATTTATTACATAAGTCGTTCGAGGTCGCGGATTGCGTTGCTAATATACAAAACTTGTCCAGCCATTACCTAGGTATTGTATTTTAATAGCTCTCATAAATGTTCAATTAACGACTGGGGTAGTTTAATATTAAAGACAATAGAAACAACAAAGGAAAGTTTATTTAAGCACTCTCAGTATTAATTCATATCAACCACTATTCTTGAGTAGAACAGTTGTATTTAAAGCAAAACAATCGAATTGTTCAATATTGAGCGATAGGAACAATTAATCGTGTGGTCCGGACGCTGCGATGCGAGTTGCGAAACAATCGACCGCGTAGTTGCCAAACAGTTGTGTGCTACCGCTTTTGTAATACATCTGGATCGTTTTGAAACTTATTAACCTGTTTGTTTTACGCTCTATTTTTGGTACTTACGAGTTTCAAAGTCTTTTAAAGGACCACTCGCCTCTCTTTTGTGCTTCGTTACAATTTACAAGTACTTAGACAAAGGGACACACTAACGATCGAGTTACTTTTGTTTGTCAGGCATTAATTAAACAAAGACGCTTGCTTCATTCTTTGTAACAACTTTTCGAAATTGTCATCGGCAGGTGAATGAAATACGGCATTTCTTAACAGTTATAAATGTGCTCCCAAAGAGAAATTAGGGCTCATTCATCAATGACATTGGCAGACATGACGTCGCCTTCGTCTTCGTTACAAAAAGATACAAAAGGTAATGAACAAATGGTGCGGTCGCGGTGTGCAGTTAGCTCACAGTAACGAGTATTCGGTGTCGGAGCTATGTTTTGCCGCAACAAATCCTTGATGAAACCTTAACCTACTTGGATTATTACACGCCGACACCGGACGGAGCGCTGCAACCACTTCGTTTTTGGTTTTGTCACTTATACTAGCGGAGTTATATCCAAATTTTGAAAATTCAAAAATGACACGTGTTAATTTTAATTAAGGCGTATTAAGAAATCTTCAATGATTTAATGACTGAAATTTTTTCCCTAATGACACCAATCTTTATGACAGCCAGAACTTATTCAATTATTTCTTAAATAACGTACCTAAACATATCTGCGAGCTTGTGCTAATGTTGATTTTACCGTGGTAGATTTTATTGAACACTAATTGTAATCAACGCAAATCTTTTATTTAACGAGGAAAATAATCTCGATGATTATCCTGTTCTGAAATGCCTGTCAACGAAATATTAGTTGCATGTGTCCGACTCTTGCAACGTGACGAATGGCCAAATACTAGGTCAAGTACAACGGTGCTTCGCCATTCATTGTGAACGCCGATCTGTGCCCGTGCTGCAACGTGGCCTCGCGATGAACTTGACATATCATAAAACATGTCTTTTTGTTTTATCTTGGCTGTTTTATTGTACCCAACGCTTACATCAACAACAGTTGCAGCGAATGTGACAACACAAGTTACCTAACCGATATTGCGATGCGGAGGCTTGATGTAATTCTGTGGATAACACACCTCCCTTAGATGACGATTCCATCACGTAATTTTCCGTGCGAATCTATTATATCATGGAGTGCGAAATGTACCCCCGACCGACGCGAGGTCGTCGTCCGCTGGCAAAGAGGCTTTGCGAACGCGATGATATACGGCAAATAGTTGAGTACATTCACCGCGTTAGAAAATCTACTTCAGTTCCGCGCTTTCTTTATTGCATCACACCAACATGCCGTTTTGACCGTGCTCTCTTCCGCTTGTGCAAGCCAAGAGTCGAAACTACCATTCTACCATAATCCTCTTAAAAGTTAACGCCAAATGAAATTACAAATGACAGTAAGAACTGCATTATTCTTCTACTTTCCTTATTACATCACCTCCCACTCCCCTATGAAAAGTGGAGTTTTGCAAGTTCACTGACCTTTCCTTCGTCTTGCATCCGCGAGATGCCCGGCATTGTTACGCAATGATTCACGATGCCATTTTATTTCACTTAGAAATTACTATTTCCGCACTTTCCAAATTACATCATGTCATTTAGAAAAAGTAATCGCAGGTTCATTGACCGGGTTCGTTAACCACCTAACCATTATACTATGTATAGGTATTTGCAAGGATCATTGATCTTATATGATCTCATCGTGGCCGAATGGGAGCGACAAAAACTGATATGCGTAGTTATGAAGATTGACAATAACATGTTTCATCCTTGTGATGTTGTTATAATCGAAACTTTCATCGGCCTAGTATAATTTTCTCGTTCGAACGGTATCGAGAAAGTACCGCTGATGTGCTACATTTGGTATTTTGCAATCGATTGTTGCTTACTTCCTGGTTCCTTACGATCCCAGTGTTGCAACAGGCATATTTGTTTACGAGGCGCGGCCAAATGATATTCGATACACGTTTACGATTCACACAATCGTACGGTGTTTAAAATTCCACATCGCGAGGCCTATGAACTTTCATGTTTTGATCCATAAATTTCTTTTCATTTGCGTCGATTATAAACACATCAATAATAATACTGATACGATATCAGTTAGGGAAAGATTGCGTTAGTTGTTGTGGGTTTGTGGTTATATTTTGGTAAAATCATTGATATAGGAACTTGTTTTACCAGTAGTGCTTACGCATATTTTTCAGTACATAACGGTAGAAACGAGTTTTACGAGCGTCGTTTTTATTTTGCTGATTATTCGCGATCCTGTGTGGGTTTATTTATTTACAAACTGTGCCTCGTTTGGCTTGTTGACAGAAATCCCTTAGGTATTAGTTTCCTATAGCATTGTTTCTAGTACGCGTAAAACCGTTTCTGAGTTGTAAATGTCGTAAAGATTAGGTTGTATGAACACCACTACGTAACGATACTTGTAATGATTTTGATGCTTTCAATTCTGCACTGGTATAGAAATGTACACGAGTTCGTCGTATAAGTGCTGCATGCGTGCATTAAAGGCCTTTTAATTCAACTGCATACTCATAATTTAATCTGATAAATCACAATATAGGTTTCTGCGTGTCTTATCGCGTTGACCTGACTGTTTTACGTACTACGTCATTAAGTTATGCGTACCCTATGTTAGTAAAACCATTGTACCGATTCGACGCGATTTGAGATAACGATCATGTGTATAGAACCATATTGGAATTTATATTATTGGGGTTATTTGTTGGTAAATATAAAGTGCTATATTGTTTTAAATTTATCGATTTTATCTTAAATTATATTTACCGAACATATTTCATTAAATTTTTAGCTTCAATGTGATAAAATATATAGTATTAATTATCGATAAATATTGATCCTTTAATGAGCAAATTTTGTCGTTTTTATAGTAATGTTTAACTTACTGCAAACGCGTTTACGATGCAAACCGTGCATTATTTTATTCCATTCAAGTTCTTATGACAGTTGTACTGTAACGCCTTATGCGAATCGAAAAATAATCCTTGTAATTACGTAAAAATAAAGTAATCTTCTCAAAGATAGGTATGTACGCTTAATTAAATTTATACATCTTCGCAACCATTTGTAATACGTTCATGTTGCATTTAAACACGTATCAGTTACATTTTCGCAATAACAACCTATGATAAGTGACCTCAGGCTCAAACATGGGCAGATTACATTTTAGTCACTCTACATACTCAATATGCCTACCTTTTTATCTACAAGGATAACACTAAAAGATAAATATACAAATTTGGGAAATTTGGAAATGGCTTGATAAGATAAGAAACGTTCGAATAAGATCGAAATGTTTGCGCTTTTATTGAATTATATTTTGAACTAGTTTTTACAGTTGTGCTTAAAGAGACAATTAAATTTGACATTACGATATACAATCCGAAAGATTAAGCCTATTTGTCGTCCCACGCGTTTCTGCAACCACGCGGTAAATGTTATTTCGTAAGGCAAAATCGCAACATCGCTTATTTCGCGTTGTCGAAACTACTTCGTCATCCGTAGCCCGTGCCTACGGCTTTTGTGCTTACATATTAAAAATGTATTGTGACATAAATATGCGTATTATTAGTGTTAGTAGGCATAATATCTAAATTAATAAATTATGGGTAGACGGTTAACTAATTGTCGAATTTGATATTATAATGTGTGACACGAATAATTATAGGTTATGGATATAATAAGTATTAAGGACTGATAAGCTGTTCTAACGCAAGTGATAAACTCATTGTTCTAACTAGAATTGTGCAAGATTATGAAATAAGCGTAAGGTGCGTAAATAACAACTCGCGTTGCAAATCTGTCGACTGTTACAAAAGCAAGGATTACTCAAAGTTTGCCAGGACAGCACCTTGGCCCACCGTACACGCATATAAATCACCTACCGAACCCTCGTATTATGTATTATTTTAGCATTTAACATCGTTCTCGCAACTCGATATTAACACACCGTTTGTAATCCCGATTATTGCGATCTGTGGCCGCCACGCTCGAAACATATTGCAAGCTCTTGCATCGACCACTGCAAGACCTTTTTTAATCATTATTTCTGCAAATTCCACATTTGCTTTTTGTGTTGCTGAGAATGGCCACCGCGGCCATGTTTCACATTTCCGATTTACAATAATGAGAAGGAAACGATTGCAGAGCGAGACAATAGTTGATTCCGGCTGCGTATGCGCAGCGGCGGAAACTGGGTAGGCGCTTGCGGATGTGGATTTACTCTTTTATTTATCGGACGATCTAGATCGCATCTGTCGGAGGACAAACATGCAGCTGCCCTTTATGGTATTCTCGGTTAGACCTCCGTATAAGGAGAACAACCCACCTGTCGCCAGATGCTAACTCATTGTAATTACTCTCAGTGTATAACTGCATTAATGCGCATTGCAATATTGCGTGCCTGAAAGTTAATGCTATAATATTTCACACGATATTCCTCTAAATGTTTTCACTCGTGTCTATAATTGGCTTTTAAATGAGACCATCGCACTATTTTCTCAGCGTACGGAAAACTCGTCACCAACGTAATACTGTTATGAAAGTGCATACGTAAACTTATTACTGAGCAGGTTAGTCTAAGTGTAACACACCGCAAAGAATACTTACGAGGGTTACGCGAATGATTACGTTCTGCAAATTTCATATAATGAGATCTTCTTTGGCGACCTCATTTATGTCTTACACGAAGCGTACGCGTTTAATAGACCATAAGAATACACGTTTTGTGCAACCCTTGTAGCATATGTTTTTAGTTTTGTAGAATGGGTTTCGAAATAGTGTAGATAAAGACGTAGAAATAGACAGCTGTATATTGGGAAGGAGTCAATGAACGGAAGTATTTTCACGTGCAGTGACATACCGCTGATCGTTTATCAGACTTGCGTAAGTGAACCAACTTGCCCAATCTATGTACATTCAGTTATGCTAAACGATTTGTGTCACTGTGGACAGGAATCCACAATTGTCTTGTTAGTTCTCTGTCGCAAGCGGCAAGTAGCGGTTACCTTAGCTGCTTTCTACGGCGGCACTCTTTCTCCGTTACGATGCTTGATTGCAAAACGCGGAGGTTGCGCTTTCTTCGTTCGCGACGTCGGAGAAATTGTTGCGACACCGCCGCCTCGTACACCGACCCCGCGTTAGAAAGTCGAACGTTCACCGGATTTAACAGGCCCGGGCCACGTAACGGTGTAATTGTTGCGATTCGAGATGTGAGATCGATGGGGATTTGGATACTTTTTGCGTAAACGCTTTCTTCTTGCGTAAGCTTGGCTGTAAATTTGGACGGGGTCGTTGAACGCTAACATAACCGCGTGCGTAAAGGTAAAGGTAACTTGAGCAATTGGCTCATTACAAAGGAGATTTGCGCAACGGGTTGTATCGGCGCCCGTTCCGCAGTCCGTCAATTGCAACACGGGATATTTCGGAGGCGCCTTGGACTCTCGCCCAGACTTGCAACATGCCATATCGCAACGGCTCATAATCCATTGTGAGTTGTGACACGCGACCTGCACGGACACCGTCGGCCTGCCAAACAAGGCCCACATAGAAGGGTGGTAGTCGCGCTATCCGATCTCCTCGACAAATGTCATCAAAGCGTTTCCGCCCATAGTGGCTGCATTCGATTTTAAAACTAAAACAATTTTGCAACCGATGTTCACATTAGCGTTTTCGCAAGCAGGCCCAGCGCTCGGTTTCAAAACGTTCGCCTTGCGTTATCGCTACTCCGATAAAGCAAGCTCCACTAGTGTTTATGCGGTTTTGAGACCTAAATTCAGTTTTGATAGTATATAAGCATAGGTAACGAAATCGGAGGTACCGTTTCACAATATTTAGTCACTAAGCTTAGGCACGCGTGTATATAGTACTTAAGATAGCGCAAAGCCCACAACATATGGCGTTATCAATACATGGAACACCCGCAGTATAGTGATTGCGCCACGGACGACTGTTTAATTGGGTACAGTCGGGATGGTTTCCCAATGTATCCCGGCATCTCGCGGGCGTGTGGTAACGCGTTACGACATGACCTGTCCCTACAATGCGGGTTACGACAACCTATGACTAACAGACGCTGGGCTGTGTTGCTTCGGGCTGTTACAAATATTGCTTTTAGCTCTATGAGCAATTGAAAACAGTATAATATCAGAGTGAATTGCGTAAGTTCGGCAGCGATATAACTCGAGCAGGAAGTGCATGCATGTGTGCTGCATCTGTGAGCTGCCATTGTTTGTTACGAAACTGTCAGGGTTGAGTTGAGCAATGGCGGCATTGCGAAACGCCGGCGCATCCCGCTAATTGTGGGCGATCTCCTCTATTTACACACATTAACTCAATAAGTAATCAAGTTGTAAATTGTAATAGAAGTATTTGTGCAAAACACCTTTTTATCTTCATCTAGCTAATTTTTACCAAACTTCATGAGGCGGTATAAAATAATTAAGTATTTAAAACAACGATCCTAGTACATCCTAATAATGCGTTTTTTCTTACATTGATTAAATGACAACATGTGAAGTATGGAAAGCCGCAAGCAGGTCGGTAACACGCGCGTGACTATTGGAGCATGCAAAGAACGGTCTGTCCTTTTGTGGTCTCGCCGGCCGCGACCACCGAGAATCCTTCGAGGCCACAGCACCGCTCGGAACACGCTCGGAAATCCGGCCAACCTTCCGACTGCGTTACGACATACTTATTTACACGTTGCGAAATACGAATCGATTGCAACTGCAGACATCGCACTTTAGCCTTGCCGCTGTAAGGGATTTAATTAGGATCAATTGCGCAGTCGACGCCTAAAACTGATACGAGGACTCCTGCTCCGTTCACTGCTGTATTTAAAAGGGCTACATGGTGACGTCAGAGTTCGACTGTTTCCACACCTGATGCCTATTGCTACATTAAAAATCATGATTAATTAACATTAAAAAATTCTAATAGCAAATTTGCTCATCTGATTTTCGTTAGAGCTAGTATATTTCACGATAGCAATATTGCGACAGCTTAACGAGGCTAACCTTTAGTAGAGCGGCGATTCATATTGTCACGATCACTTTATGAATATGTTAATAAATCAGTATCTCTTTATCTACGTTGAAGTTATTACGTTGTTTTAATAATTCTCGCTTAGGTTGTAATCAGTCGTTTGAACTCTTATATGCTATTTGTCAAATTGTGATCGCAACTTCGATTTTGTAATGTTTTAAGCAAACCCGATATTTATTGCCACCAGCTTTCGGAGTACGCAAGCTTGTAAACGTAAGTTAGACTTCGCAATCTTTGCGTCGAGCCGAAATTGAATTTAAGATTTAATTCCGAAATAGAACGGGACCCTTCTTAACATTCTTTTTAACGCAGCGTTCCCCTCAAAGTATTATCACGGGCTAAAAATATACTTCACATTAATGCACGTCGATTTAAATGCATCGAAACGCCTGCCAGCACCTGCCCTTATGTATATCTTCGGATATAGATACCATACGTACAATGTACATACTCTAATTACTTTTAATACCTACCCGTAATGTAACATTCCACATTGAGTCAAACATCAATGAATAAGGCTGTTTGCAATTAGTTCATCTGAGTCAACATTTGGAGTTCAATAGCACTCCCTTGGCAGGAAGTTTACTTTTTGGCCCGTGTCATCGTTCCTTATTGGAAACATTGATTCATACAAAAGCGTATACTGTTTCGAATTGTGCATTAAATGCATTTCGAAATGATGCGGCAACATGAAATACGAGGTCGCAGTGCGCCTAAAGCCCGTGATGTGACGAAACAAAACCCATTGCGTCACTGAACGGCTTTATAGTTCGCCATGTAATTATTTACATGACATTATTGTTACATACAATATGTGAAAACATTTTGCAACGCTCCGACATTCATTAATGTGATGCTTTACTAATTAGTAATAAACGAATGGATAATAGCGGCCAGTCCTTTGAGCACAAAGGGCCCATTACTGCGCGAGCGAATACCGCGATGTGCAGAACATAATATGGGTCATCGGCCACGGTATCAAATAAAATCGATAAGTTCAATGCATGTTTAAATAATTTTGGATGTTAGTAACTTACGAAATTCTCTTATTGTTGCAGAACGACACTCAAATTGGAATCATTAGAA
Source organism: Pieris macdunnoughi (assembly GCA_905332375.1). NCBI lineage: Eukaryota > Metazoa > Arthropoda > Insecta > Lepidoptera > Pieridae > Pieris > Pieris macdunnoughi. The sequence goes on along the minus strand of CAJOBZ010000023.1, from coordinate 2,443,156 downwards.
GACGCGGTAGTACTCGACGATCCTCAAGAAGATCTCCTTCAAGACAAAAGAGGTTGTCCCGCTTACGTCTCACCCGAGATCCTGAGAGCTCATAGGACGTACTCGGGGAAGGCCGCAGATATGTGGTCGCTCGGCGTTATTCTCTACACAATGCTCGTAGGAAGGTATGTATCTCCCGCATATACAAACTAGATCACTAGACTTGATTATTTAAATTTCAAATAGCTTAATTATCGTTCGCATTCATTAGGAAATATTTGGGTCAGTGCAATAAAACGTGCATAATTTAGAAGGGCAGTGGGGTGGGCGTCTTCACCTGCTACTACTCACCTACTAGCGTGGGACTTACCGTTTTTAAAGATCGCAAGGGTCGAGGCGACCGTTGGCGACATAGGGATGATCACCTGTCGGCCGTTACGCACCAACGGCTAGCAATTATATCACCCACATATAAGTTTATACGTCTCGTGAAATCTTCGCCGCACCTGCCGCACCGCGGTCATGTGGCGAAGACGTTGCTCCGCCCCAAAACGAGCCTCCCTCGCCGGCACCTGCTGTTTGCGATCCTTTGTTTTCTACTTTTAAGGCCCCGCACCCGTAATTTAAATTCGAAACTCAGGATTTCGCCGCAATCGCCGGTTTCACCTGTCGCCGGAAGGGTTCCATCGTTTACCTGAGTTTTTGTTTCGCGCATCTGCCCAAATGACAATCACTTCGGCGTCATTATCTCGGCTGGTACATAAAAAAGTTTAACTTCAGGCGATCCATCCTAACGTCGACGTCAATTAGTGTTATCTTAAAACGATAAGAAGCCGCGGGGTCCCTTCAGACAAAACCTTATCTGATTGCGAGATTGACATTTTAATTGTCTCGAAAACGTCACACGAAATTAATAGAGCTTTTCTTTTGTTGCAGGTATCCGTTTAACGACTCCGAGCATGCGTCTCTATTCGCAAAGATCTCCCGGGGTTACTTCGTGGTTCCGGAATGTTTGTCGTCGCGAGGTAAATGTCTGATACGTTCTCTGCTACGGCGAGAGGCGTGCGAACGCCTGAGTGCAAGGGACGTGTTGAGGCACCCGTGGTTGGCGAGAGATCCTCGCAACGAGCTCCCGCCACGCGCCGCTGCTTCGCAGGACCGTCTCGTGCCCGACGTCGAAATGGACGTAGACTGCGTCTAACCAGTCCTTTACCCTAGCTCCGGTGCTGGCATCGGTACAAGTTCCACTACCGTCATAACGCAATAGCTCTAAAGAAACCGAGTTCGCGAGCTTGCGGTTGCGCTCACTGAAATGTCGGTCCTTATTTCACGCTACGTGTTTTCAGTAAGTTGTATCCGAAGCCAAATAATCTCTGTCGAGATTTAATTTAGTGATTATATCGGACGGCGGAGGCGGCTGGTCCGCGTGGCCGTCCATTATTTATCTATGAAGGCTTGACCTGCAATAATCGCATTCAAACGTGAATTTATGCGGCTTTTGTTGGCGGTTGGCTTTCACGCTGTGGTATATAGTCTTAATGTTCGTAATGACAGAATAAGTGAGACTGATAGTCCGGCGACTATCTCGTGTCGGGGACCATAGATTCATCTTATGGCTTGTGAATAGCAAGCTCCCGGTTTAAGTTCACGCTGCGCGAATCCAACGTTTAAAAGAATCGACCCATAGCTTTCGAAGCCTATAATACATTTAATCAAAAGCAGGTATTTATTTTCGGGTTTTCCTACCCTTTTAAAAGTTGAATCCGCGCCTAATACGCATTGCAATGTCGCCCAGCTTCGAATGTTCGGTTGACGAAGCGTTGTTACGTTAATTCCTGTTAAGCCTATAATCATATGAATTTCACATGAATATAGATGGATATATTGCATCGAAGCTGCGTATTTAGAAGTAGTTGTATATTTTGTATTTATATGAAATGTTATATTATCGTGTAATTGTGATCTCCACCGATGTTAATTAGCGATTACTTGATTGCCATTATGTTACGCAGAATTGATTATTTTGCATAACGATCAGTTGCTTCCATCATAGAGATATATATTAAATTTTCGGTTTATGTATTCGGCAGATCAACGTGAATTGGTTTTTTTTGTCGATCGAAGTATGTTATAAATTTGCGCACCATGTACCGGATATGTTCGTTGGATTTGGTTTGTGCCATTTACTTAATTTAAATCTAATTTATTGTTGTTGTAGCGACGACGGCACTTCTTCCTATTAAATTATTCGTTTGGTACTTGGTGTTGGGTTTATTGATTTTCATCATATTTTTGTTATATGAAATCAATTTTTGTTTGTCAAAATCAATAGTTTCAATTTTTTGTTAAAATTTTTGGCCTTTGGGATTCCTGTGAACTTTCATATTGTTGAAAGTGTAGCTTTGAAGTAGTCAAGTCTTTCATTTGTGAAAGCGTGTTGTACAATAATAGTCTACTGTAAATTAAACTATTTTAACATTAATTTATACAAACTGTAAATAGAGCTAAGATATTATAAGATTATTAAAAAAAGGAAGAATGATAGAGGGAATAAATCATTTAAAATATATGGAAGAATTTTTATTTATATACCTTTTAAAAGCCAGATATGGCTAAAAGAACCAATTTAACACTTGGAAACATTTTAAATGTGGTGAAAATTTTGTCTGGACCAATTACCTACTGGTTGAAACAAAAGACAGAATGTATTAAATATTGATAGGTTTATATAAGGTAGAAAAGTAACTACTACATTTATCTTAAGGAAATAAAAGCTTAAATTTTATTATCATTTGCTGATAATTGATATCAGAGGAATGAAAAATTGGAACGTCATACTAACGAAGACAACATAATACCGTAATTTTACAGTACAAGAATCAAACAAATTATGAAGACTAAATAAAAAAACAACCAAAAAAATTAGGATCTTCATGAAGCGTGCTTATAGCTAAATTATGATGCGACACATTTTTATTTTTTCTGCCGAGTTTTATATTACCTAGTTATCAGAAATGGTAACTTCCAATAGGGCAATGCAGTTTAAAACTTCGACTGTCCCTGGGGCGAGCCAACATTAAGTGAGTAAGCTTTGACGGAAATATCTTTAAACGTTGTAACTTGTATGATTCAATATGGTAAACTATTTCATAAAATCATCAATTCTGTGATCCGGCCACGACATATAGATGGATGTTGTGAGTTACCTGAATACGGCGGTAAAGAAATAATTGCGTATATAGGATTAGAACTCCGCTAAACCTCCAATGAGACACAGTACAGACATAGGTATTGCCTGAATGTTTTCTTTTTAGGCTTGGAGGAAAAATATTTTCCTCTCAATACACCGCTAATGTTTATCGGGAACAGGAAACAACAACCTGTTAAAATAATATAATAAAACAAGTGCTGGATTGATCGGTAGATTGTTGACTTTAATATATTAGGTCTTTCGTTTCAAGTATAGGTATATAAAACTCATCCCAATAATTTTGTGTAGAAGGTTAGTAATAAGATTTTTGCCCTCTATCCTTCCTTCAGGAAATGCATTGCGCATACCATAATATACTAGTTTAGCAAAAACAAATATGAGAAGTGGACTCATCATATTACCAGGAAATAAAAGCCTAAAAAATTTCTTGACTTCTACTAATAATCCGAGTTATCCCCATTGTGTTCATAATAAATCGCAGTTGTAGTTTAAATATTCTTAGTAATCATTTGGATGCGGATGTATTACTAAGAAGATCCGGTTCATACACATTAAGTAATTAACTTTTTCTCTGCATATTGTAATAGGGAAAAAATATATATTTCTAATATTTGAACTCAAATGACTCAATGTTAGATTAAAATAGCTTTCTTTATTCATTCGCAGGCGACATAACTACAATAATTAAAAAATAAAAATCACTTGTACTAAACGACTTTTAATATCACAATACTTGGGAAATAAAGTCAAGATTTATATTTACATTCTTCCATAATTATTGATGCAACAGTAAATAAATAAAAAGGTTTCGAGATGTTTCAATTATTTAACTACATGGAGGTGTAAAGCTTGACCTCTGAACGCATATTTATTTCAGCGCCATCTATTGGTATTCCTATAACTTGAATCGTCGAATGTCGAAGGTCTTTACTAGATAGCGCTATCTAGTAAAGACGTTCGGCTTTGCTTGGTCCGTGGGTCATGGCGTATGTTTGCATGCGTCTTTCCAATTCCGGCCTAAAATGCCTAATCAGGCCTTGTACGGGCCACGCTGCACCGTCTCCGAGAGCACAAATTGTGTGACCTGAAAAAAATCTTTTTACTAGCTGAATGCAGTTTTAATTGCATATTGCAATACAGTCTAGGCTCGTAATCTGAATTATATCTTAAGTGACTATGTTCTCGAGATCTATCAAAATCGTCAAAGAGAATAAAATATTACACAACACATAAAACAAAAAAAATATAATAATAAATAGAATAAAATTAAAAATTAAAATTAAGAAATTTTTTTTGCATTGGTTCGTTCATGTGAATTGTGTGTACTGTGGTTGTAATTGGCCCTGGCTCAGATTATGCTGAGGAGAAAAAGTTCAAGGCTGTCATTCAAGAGAATAAAATATCTTGCATATTGTGATTATCAAAAACATAAACATAAGATTTATATTTTAAGATGTACCTTCAATTTGTTTGGAGATCTCCCACAACATATCAATCTCTTTAGGTGAAGCATTACCTTCGACGAATCTGTAAAATATAGATTACATTTCCTTTTAAGAATTGTTATATACTATTTTAGACATTATTTTTTACTTACGAATTTTATAAAGATGAAAAAATTTACAAATAACATTATCTTTCAGGAACCATACCATCTCGGCTTTAGACATTTTATTTGTATGTAATAAAAACACAGCTAAAATATTTGGCTTCTTGTTAATATTTGAGCCAGAGATTTTGCATTATTAAATCAATATTTAAGGTTGAATATTGTGATTTTATATCATAAGTCAGGAAAGAATTTGATATTTTTTATAGTATCATGATGTTGTAATAAAGACAAAAAAATCATAGTCAAATGAAAGAATAAGGTCTCACCTGTATATCATTTTGTTCATCCAAGAGACACCTTCACGACAAGGTGTACATTGACCACAAGACTCATGTTTGTAAAACATAATCAGGCGAGCGATGGCCTTCACTATGTCTGTAGATTTGTCCATTACAATGATAGCTGCCGTACCAAGCGAGGTTTGAGCAGCCACCAACCCATCAAAGTCCATTAAGACCGTTTCACAGACACTGAAATTTGAATAAATTTACGTATATATACCTATGTATTTATATAGAAAAATCTTTATTTGACACTATGACTTCATTGACAATTTTTTAAATTATTTAAAATTGAAACAAAATATTAAAATCTGGACTAAGTCTAATGTGTGATTTAGACCAGAATTAATTGTATATAATAATGTCTATTATGGCGACGAGTTTTATTTATTATTGTTAGATTAATTTATTAACGTTTTGAGAATGAAGACAGATGAATATAAAGAACATGTAATAAATACTTTGTTATTAAACAAAGTATTTATAACATGCAAAAATACTGTAATATTAGTAATTTTATTTATTTTGTGCATAATTCGATTTATAACCACAACAGTAAACATCATAATGAAGTAGGTATATCTTGTATGGCATATTCTTTGGATGCTTAACAGTGGGAGTATTAATAATATAAAATTATACACAACTGGTCATCTCACTATTTTTGTAATGGCGGCCATAATTTATTATCTAGAAGTTAGAACTGCACAACACACAACTGGATAACTTTTTTCAATTTAAATTACATATTTATTGTAATTATGTCAATAAAAGATAATTTTACTATTTAATTTCACACAAACTATTCTCAACATAAAAAAACACTACTGATCATTATAATGTCGCGTCAGTAACCTTCTATTAAGCTAAAACTAACGGCAACTGTAAGCCATATTGGTATATTATATATACATTTATTTAAATTAATTTTGAGAAGCTAATAAGTAAATTTATTTGAACTTACTGTTTAGGTATAAGCGGAGTTGAAGAACCTCCTGGAATGATAGCCAGAAGATTATCCCATCCACCACAGACACCACCAGCGTGACGCTCAATCAGCTCCTTCAATGGGATACTCATCTCTTCTTCAACAGTGCAGGGAGTGTTGACATGACCAGAGATGTTAAATAGTTTGGTTCCTGAGTTTCGGGTCCGGCCGAAGGAGGCAAACCACTTGCCACCACGACGGCAAATTGTCTGTAATAGGGAATATCCATAAAGTTTAAATTTATTAAATATTTTTTTCTCTAATCTTTTCTACGTATATATTATTACTAGCAATGCCCCGCGATGTCACTCGCGTAGACACCGATCTCGTGGTAGTGGAAAGTCTACTAAGTTGGACTATAGATATAGTTTGGTTATGACAAATGTTTAATTTTACTTAATTTTCTTAGTTTTTAATTACTTCCTTTTAGATTATTAGATACACACTTACATTCATAATCTAATCAATATACGGATTTTTCTTTACAAAGAATATATATGTAATACATTTTTAAATTCATAACATTTAGAATGGCCAACATTAGTAAATTTAAAAATACTCTACAGGTATTGAAAAATTCTTGATTTCAAGTAGGTAAAGAAAGAAGTTTTTTAATCAGTCCAGGAATTTTTAGCTTGATTATTAATAAAAAAAAAACAAAACTTCAATTTTGTTAAAAATAAAAACAAAACTTCTAAATACAAAACTTTCTTCTTTAATATTAGAGAAGAGATTTATTTGTAGAACTTCAGTGTTTTAGAACTTCCTTATACATAACATTTGATGTAGTTTTGTTTTGTGGCAGCAAAATAATTTCATGTTTTTTTTGGTCTATCATCATCAGTTTCAGCACATGCAATGACAGATTTTTTCACACCTTGAGTTTTATTATTGCATTTTTATTATGGATCCCTATCCCTTGTTGAAAATGTAAAGCCTATGTCATTCAGTGAAGATGCAGCCTTCTAATGGCGAAAGATTTTTGAATTTCTCCAGTAGTTTAGTAATTTTTTTTTCAAATTAATTTTACAAATATTAGGTTTTTAAGAGAAACTTTATACTTTGTCAATTCAAATAAAATCAAATCAATCTTAACCAAAGTATGTCTCGCACAACGAATACAAGGAAGGATGATAAGTTATTTGAAATTATTGTTTTAAATACAGATACTCACTGGAGAGACAGCAATTGTCTCCACATTGTTGACTGTCGTCGGACAACCAAACAGTCCAACATCTGCTGGGAATGGGGGCTTCAACCTTGGCTTGCCTTGCTTTCCTTCAATAGATTCAATGAGAGCTGTTTCTTCACCACAGATGTAGGCCCCTGCACCTCGGTGAACAAACACATCGAAATCATAGCCAGAGCCACAAGAATTCTTTCCAATTAAGCCAGCCTGGTAAGCCTGGAATAAGAAAAATAAGAATTACAATTAAAGTTTAAAGTTTCGGACAGAAATTATATTTGCCGTCAACAGCTAAACAAAAACTAGACGCTGCTGGTTCAGAAGTTATCATTGAAATTTTTCTAAATCTAGTTAACACAAAATACATTTGACTGTAAATTGTGAATATTCCCCAATAATGGGGATAGGATATCTATCCAACCAATATTGTTTTGTCAAAATTTGTTTAAAAATTTTACATATATTATATTCTTTTAAAACTTAATAACTATCCAGTAAGAATAAAGCAGAAACTAATAGAAAATAGGTTTTAAAACAGGCACTTTATGACACTTTAACAATAAAAAAAATAGGATCAATAAAATACAACATAAACAAGATTGACACTAAGACATACCTCAGCAATGGCTACTTGTAAATTACTGGCCTCATTATAAAACTCTCCTCTAATGTAAATATAGGCAGCCTGAGCACCCATTGCACGACCGGCAATCAAACAGCCTTCTATTAACTTGTGTGGGTCATGACGCATGATCTCTCTATCCTTGCATGTACCAGGTTCTCCTTCATCTGCATTCACAACTAAGTATTTGGGTCGGCCATCAGAAGGCTTATTCATGAATGACCATTTCATCCCAGTTGGAAATCCAGCCCCTCCACGTCCACGGAGGCCAGATGTTTTTAGTTCATCTGAAAGTTTTTATATAATTATTAAATACAATATATACATTAAATGAAATCAGTATTTCTAATGACTAATACATTATTGTTGGTATATGTACCTTTATATGTTTCATATAATATTCACATAACAAGTGGTTTTCTTTAAGAAGTGTTTCAAATGTTGCATAATACAATGCAATTGTATAATTACAATTAACCTATACTTATTATTATATTTTTTGTTAAATTTTATTTAACTTTAGCATAGATTTCATAATTGTTTTTTTTATATACCAGTATATACTATATTTATAAATATAAGAAAGTAAAATGTGTTAAAAAACATAACAAACATAACATCTAATTACTGTTTAAATATTTATACAGGAAAACCATTAATAATAATTAAATGCATGTCCAGTGCAAAAATAGTAATAATCTGACTAATTATCGAACAAGCAATACTTACTAACGATCCAGTCTGTTCCTTTTTCCAAAATATTCTTTGTCATGTACCAATCTCCTCGAGCCATAGCTCCTTTCAATCTCCAGTCATGTCTTCCATAAAGGTTCGTGAAAACTCTGTCTGCATCAGCCAAGGGTCCATATTTCGTTTTCCCCTGACTCTCGGTCTGCTGGAAACGGACTGAACCACTGGTAATACTTACCAGAGGCCCTGCAATACCTGAACACGTCAAAATTATGTAAGTCACAACTGCGCACAACAAAACACAAATAGTTTTGTTAATATGCTTAAAATAAGAACAGCTTTTTTCTGTAGACGCTGTTCATATAATTTCATCCTAATCAAATCACCTAGGTGCGATTTTGTTCCCTGAACAATCCTCGCCAATGCTCCAGCCATTTTTCAGGTTTCTTGGTTCATAAACTGCTAATGACAGATTGAGATTTCGTGAGTGCAGAGTGAAGGGACAGTTTATTTTCATCGCTATATGTCAATGATAGCGATAGTAATACAGATTGCCTGCATATCTGCAAACTTTCTAATCTGTGGGCCAATTCGACAGATTACGTTAAGAATTCAGATCGTAGAAAGTTGATCAAAGTTCGGATTGGAGCATCACTAGTATTTGGTACACCTCCCTAAAACCGTCACTTTTTAAATGAAAACAAAATTATCAATAGATTTTTGTATTATCATTTTTTTATTATCTTTAATCATTTTATAAGTGATAAGTACAGAGTAATAAAAATATATGAAAAATAAGTTGTTTGGTATATAAATTGTATTTTATCGAATTAATATAATGGCAGCTGTTATTCCAACAGTTACTAAATTATCAAAAAGAATCATAAGAATTCTGGGTTGTAACCCAGGACCAATGACGCTTCAAGGTACAAATACATACTTAATTGGAACTGGTAAAAAGTAAGTATTGAAGTATAAAAGAAAGAACGAATAATATAAATATGTACATATTATCAACAAGATATTGTTGACTTGTATTTTTGCAGTCGTATACTTTTGGACACTGGTGATAAAGACATGACAGAATATCAGAAACATTTATCTGCAGTAGTAGGTTCAGAACAAGTAAATATTGAACACATAGTGGTTACACATTGGCATCATGACCATATAGGAGGAGTTGAGAATATTTTTGGGACAATTGCAAGCAAGTATAAAATAATATGTATTTGTAAAGTAGTAGTTCCATTTTACTGTTCAGGCTTTCTTTTGTCAGCTAGTAACAGGTTTCACAAATTTTGCAAAGAAATATAAACAAAGCTAAAAAAAAATAACTAGTAAGTTACTTCTCACACTTAAGTTCATTTTAAAGAATGCCTGTAAATATTTAATTATTATCATGTTTTTGAACTAGAACAGCCAAAAGTTTGGAAACACAAAAGGGATTCAGGTGACTCTCATGACACAAACCTGTTACCATGTCATTTTAATTGGCTTTATGATGGACAAGAGCTGACAGTAGAAGGAGCAACTCTTAAGGTTCATCACACACCTGGGCATACAACTGATCATGTGGTCTTGACTTTACAAGAGGAAAATATTTTGTTTAGTGGGGACTGTATTCTTGGAGAAGGCACTGCTGTTTTTGAAGACCTTTATACCTACATGAAAAGCTTAAATAGAATATTAGAATTGAGTCCCAGTGTTATTTATCCAGGACATGGAAATATTGTTGATGTAAGGATTTGTTTTATCAAACTGAATATTACAGCTTAATTCAGTGTTGGCATAGTGGCTTTATCATGCCACTCTCATCCCAGAGGTTGTAGGTTCAAACCCAGGCTGTACATTCTGTCTATGTGCACATTTAAAACTTGCTTCTACGAAAGGTAAGAAAAACATTGTGAGGATAACAAGATGCCTTAAGACCCAATAAGTCAATGGCGTGTGGCAGGCACAGAAGGCCAATCATCATGACATGCCTATTAGAGAAAAACAAAGGATCACAAAACAGATACACAAATCTGAGGCCTAGACCTCAAAGTTTGTAGTGCCACTGGTATTTTTTGTACTTTTTTTTATTAATGCTGTGTAAAGCTGAATCCTTTGCAATCCAACAGAACTATAATTACTTCAGCCTACTTTCTTACAATGCAAATCGTCATGTATTAGATGTTATAGTGTAATGTTTTACTGTGCTATTGGTTATATTGCTTGTATCTATATTTTTTAGTTATATAGATAAATTTTCACTTCATTTATAGTTTCTCCCTGTCTTTTTAGGATCCTATTGAAAAAATTAAATACTATATAGCACATCGAACTCAAAGGGAAGAACAAATTTTGGAAGCTCTTAGGAACAACTCCGATAAACAATTGAATGAAATGGATTTAGTTAAGATCATCTATAAAGAAACCCCAGAGCATTTATGGCCAGCGGCTGCATATAATGTTAATCATCATTTGACAAAATTAGCCAAAGAGAAAATAATAAAATGCCTAGATATAGATGGGGAAAACAAATGGCAGATAGCTATGACACAAAGCAGTTTATAAAGATTCTTGCTGTAAAGAATTTTCATATATTTGGTCAAATTCAGAGGATATATATTTAGTAGTAGGTTATTTTCCTATATTTATTAGTAATAAAGGGGGATTTATTGGGTAACAAATTTACATATTTACAACCTAATTGTTATAAATGATTTTGAATATGAAGTCAACACTGTATTCTTTAAAACTGTATATTAAATTATTTATACTGTTTACGGAGTATACATTCCCAGCATTATTCATTTTCTATAACCTCAAGTGATTATTTTCAGAGGAACCATTTTACTGACGGGATTCTTGGGTTTTGCAGCAATTGTTTTCATATTACCTATCGAAAATATGTATTAAAATAAAGGAATAAAATCATCATCTTGGTGAACATTTATTTCACAGTTTGATCCATTATAAGTCCTAATACTATAACAACAAATCAGTTACATAAGGCTTTATGTTACAGAAACCCTGACAAATATTATATCTTTTACAAAAAAGGTATTTATTTGATTTGCCAGTTTTTGTTAGCAATATAGCATTGGGCAAAATTGTTTTAGGCTAAAAATACCAGTTTTAGTAAGTAATTTTTTTCTTATTGTATTAAATTGTTTTGTTTTTGTAACATATTTATCAACAAAAAAAACTGAAGAAAACCTGTTATTTTTTGATATGAGTATTTCTAAATTAACCTCAGATCTACATGCCATATTTAATCAATAATAATAGCTGCCTTTTTAATGTACTAATGTACTCGGGTATAGTCAACTTTAATCTTTATGCTATAAAGTAATAACATTTTACCTGTGAAATCTATACTAATATTATAAAGCTGAAAATTTTGTTTGGTTGAACGCGCTCATCTCAGGAACTACTACTTTATGATATATTGTATGTGCAATGATGATATCAGGGACACATGCGTAACAATTCTTTGTTATACAGTTTAGCTCATAACTTGACAGTATTAAAAAATAAAGCTTAAAACATGTTTTAATGAAATAGGAATATCTGAATTTTCATAATCCAATCTTTTCAGTGTCTTATTGGTGGAGGCATAAGTGATTCTTTCTTATACCTCTTATTTATGCAATACAGTAAATAATCCTTGGTAACTGGATTTACGATACTCTCGAAGACAGCTGAAAAGAAATAAGGAATATTTTATTATACAAATACTATGAAGAGCAGGATGAAGTAATATTTACATGAATTCATTCAAAGTTAGTAATTCTTTTTTGGGGAAAGGGATACTCTTCTTTAATAAAATCCCAGAGGCTCTTTTATCACTGCCTTTCAATAAATTTAAGAAATGTATTAAAGAAAAGCTGTGTAAAAAGGCTTACTATAAAGTCAACGATTATCTAGTTGATAAAAGGGCCTGGGACTAGTGCTAGACAGGCTACTTCTAATTAATTTGCGATATTTGTTTTAAATAAGTGTTGTTTGATGATTTGCTGTTTTAAAAGAGTACCGAGAGTTTTTTACGCCGGCTTTTTCTCTCGGCCTACACCCTCTGTCTTCTTTGCCGATGAGTAGGGATGCCTTCAAATTTAATGACGTGGAATAAGTGATACATGTATCTTATGTTCCATAATAAACATATTTTTTTTATTTAATAGAAGAATATCGGAAAGTTCACGTTACAAAAACTTAACACATCCTTTGATGTTCTAACGTCATAGACAAGAATTACTTCTAGATATGAGCTTCATAGACTATTTTAAATTTTTCCCTCAATCTACGAAAATAAAAATGAACCGCCGTAATGTATGTAAGCACATATCCGAACGACTGCACCAAAATTATAGGCCTTTTCATTTTAATATTGTCAATATCAACGTTTGTACAATAGAATAAAAAAAAAACAAAATATTGTTAAAATAGTGGATAGTCTACTTTATTCACAAAGACTATGTATTTAAAAATAAATATATTATACTCGCTGACCCGGCAAACATCGTAATGCCATGTACCTATATTATTTCTAGGAAACATTTTTTTAGTTCAATAAACTTTCTACTATAATAAAAAATACGGGTTGATCGTAGAGGGGTTGTATGTCATATAAAAATAAAAAGTTTTGTCTAAAAAATAAAAATTAAGGGGTGGAACCACCCTTAACAGACTTATTGAATATTCATAAAAAAATTCATAATCGGTCGAGCCGTTTCGGAGGAGTATGGGAACGAACATTGTGACACGAGAATTTTATATATTAGATTAAACATACCTTTCGCAGTTTTAAAACTATTAGGATAGCTTTTATCTGTTCGCTCGCGCATAAACACCCACTTGTCGTCTTCAAAGCGACATTCAATTATTTTATTGTTAAGGTTTTTTATGGCCTTTGTCACTTTTATAGTAGCTACTGGTCTATCATCCTGACCAACATATAATTGTCCCACTTTTTCTTTTAGCATTCTGCAATACATAATATTTATCTATAGCGTCTGATGAAAAAAGTATTCACACACAAATGAAATTCAACATCATTTCGAATAATAATCACTTAAATAAACTTGCAATTTATCTCAAATTCACATATTTTTCTAATATATTAAAAAAATTATAGACTTATTAGTCATACAGTGGGTACTGATTATGTTACAAAAAGTAACATAATAAGTACCCACTGATTATGTTACGTTTTGTGTTGTCCTTAAAGTGTTTTAAACACGTGGCTAAGTTCAGCAAAGCAGCAAAGGCTGTGAATCACTGTTAACATGTCCTAGACCAGTCACGTTCATGTTTCAGTTATGGTATGATACGGTATTGTGGGTAGATTTAGTTTTTATAAATATGAGGGTATGTCGATCGCAAAAATATGTAATAAAAAATAATTATACCCTGGTTTTTCTTGGGTCACAATATTGAGCCTAAAGTCGATACTGTTCATGTTGCTTGGTTTCCATTTTAAGACGTTTTCGCACGCACCAGGAATGTATGGCTGCAATTAAACTTAAATTCATACTGGAATGACATAAAATTTTTAATAATGAAAGATGTGAAGTGAACGAACATCGAGAGACGGTTGGAAGATAAGACCATCAGGCTCATGGTGCAATGTACTGGCGAATTTGTCTGTAAGTAATCTCTCAGCCAATGAGACATCCCAAAAATCCTTTTTTACGACCCGAAATGGTTCAGCGTTTTTATCAAGAAGACCCTCGCTGATGGCACGGTTTCTGAAATGTAATGTTATACTTGAGAATTGTTGATGAACCCATAGTTCCAGCGGCTTCCCCTTAAGAAGTTTTCTATTAAAAACAAATAAGAACCTTGTTTGTTTGGCTTGATCGACTTCTACACTGGGACTGGGACAAGTACCCGTTTGCCCCGTTTAGTACTTACTACTAAATGGCGCGGTTTTTTTTTGTTGCAGTGCTAAATTACTTTTTTTGTTAAGTTGACAACATTGTTACGTTATTATAGTTCGACAATAATCTTCTCAAATGTAACATGGGGCAAACGGGCAGGCGGCTCATCTGATGTTAAATGATACCGTCGCTCATGGACACTCACATTGGCTCACAAATGCGTTGCCGGCCTTTTAAGAGTTGGTACGCTCTTTTGTTGAAGGACCCTAAATCAATTTACGTATTTTTTAATTTAATAAGGACATACCAATTTCTTTTTCCTTATTGTATGTAGATCTTATTCAACTTACCTGGGATTCATAATTTCGTTTGTAATGCAGTCCAATCTCACCGGGAAAAATGGTTCTTTACCAACATTTTGATTTTCAAACCTGATAATATCATAGCAAAGGTATCTAAAAATCGTTTTGTCATCAACTTTGTCAATTACCATTTCCTGAAAAAAAAATGTCTGTGAGTCACAATGCCTTATTAGTTTTTATAAATCCGAATCCTAACATTTGGGATTATGGTCAAACGACTATCCAGTTTTGTATAGAAATTTTCATCCAAATTAGTTTCTAAAGAAACTGAAAATCTTTGACAATCACATATTGGTGAAGTCTTCGCTCGTTCGAAAATCAATTTTCTGACACGCCATCGATTTTTTAGGTCTAAGACATGCCGCTTTCCTTACGACGTTTACCTTTACCGGTGGTGGTAGGTGCGATTGTAAAAAGTGTGGTCTCGTACCTCCGGGTCGGCTGACCAGAGAGACTATAGAGTTGAAAGTCGCATGGTCAAGCCACTAGACCACACAAACATTATGTAATTAAATATGTAGGTTTAAGAAATTAAATATTTTGACACCATCTGGTCAATATATTCTTGAAGCCTTGTTGTATGTACAAAAAAATATAAACGAGTTTAAAACAAATAGTGACTTTCGCCAGTATAATACTCGAAACAAAACAAATCTAAGCGTACGACCAACCAGGCTCCAGTATATAAACCACTCTTTATATGGAAATTGTAAGCGTTTTTACAACAAACTCCCAAGCGAAATTAGATAATTATTACTGAATAGGTAAACTCGAAACTCTCGTTAAACGTAAATTAATCTATAAGCTTTTTATAAATTTGATAATTAATGATCCTAATTCTTCGGATTGATTTGCTCCAGTTCAAACAATTTGTATGACTCAAAACTTGGCGATTAAAAAGAGTGGCGGAGAGTTTCCTGCCAGTTCTTGCCCACTCTAAGGGGAATCTTAGTCCCTTGGACTTTCCAACTTACCTTACGAAAAACTTTGCTTAGTGTACACTAAGGTTAAACTATGATTTCGTATTTATAGACATTTTAACGGTGAGATTAAGCTAAGCCCAACTAAGACAGAAAATGTCAAAATACAAATTGATGTTTCATTTCATGCAATACTTTGCTTTATTATCCTTTAAAAAAGTTAACAATAACAAATATTTAAAAATCTAAAACGGTACACATATATCTTCAATTTATTGTTATTTATGTATTCATTTATTTTATTATTGCAATAACTAGAAATTCACGAGTAACCTTTAGAAAATGTATTAATTATTTAAAGATGACAATAATTTTATTACGTAGAACGGATCGCAATGTTTTGGTTAGGTTATAGTTTGAATTTCGTTGTCACTATAATATGCCAATTGCCAGGGCTCCAGGTGACTACAAAATCACACCAGTTATTTTTAAGATTTCTCAAAAATGGGGTTTGAACAATTACATAAATAATATAAATAAACAACAATAAATACCATAATAATGTGTAATTATTTTTATTTCATGCATTTCATAGGTATTTATCAAGATCACTTTATAATTTCTTTGAATTCAAATTCTATTTTTCCCAAAGTCTATGGAACTCCATACAAAATGGCAACACCGTTCATTAAAAACCGACAAAAATAAAAAGTCCAGTAAAAGATATGATGGTAAAGCAAATTTTGGGCCATTATTTTTGTTAGGCTTATAGTCAAAGTTTTTGGTAAGTCGTCGATTTCGTGGACTTGAGATTAAGCTAAGCCAACACTAGGGAGAGATTCGTAGTTTGCTCTATAAATACCGACTGTGTCTTAGCTCGATAGTTAAGTCAGAGCAAAGTCTAAGTGCGCACTATAGATCTCACTCTAAGCCCTTGACTTGCGAACTGGTAGTAAATGTAAATTAGAATCAATTTAACATAATTTCTGTTGACGTTCATAAGTGTACTTGGTTACATATATGAATAAAGTTATTTTGAGTTTAAGTTAAGGAACCACTATAAGAAGCTTCACAGTTATGCACAGTTTTATACACTAATTTATCTAATAGCCAATAATCACAGATAAGCAAACATTAATATGTCATAAAGTATAGACACGAAATTCGCGCCTCCTAGCAAAATAAAAACGGATTAATGATACAAATTTCATATCGTTCATGTCTATTACAGAATCGTTTTGACGTAATTCAATTACTCGGACATAAATATTACGTGACTCACCCCGTCGAGTAAAGTGTCGCGTAGATGCCTGTTAGCTTTGTTGTGAGGAAACCTTAAACCATGAACTTGAAACACACAGTTATCTCTATCAATCATATACACTTGATTTTCATTTTCTATTAACATCATAAACCTGGAAATTTATATATGTTGTATGATAAACAGTTTCCTTTAAAAAAAAATTTTATCTTTACAAATCAGATACCGATTGCAAGAAAATAATTTACTACACAATCGCTCATAACGTATATATATATATATATATAAGGTTACTGTTTATCAAAAATATTTCAATACATATTTGCATGTTTGATCATTATTTTGGAGAAAACACATATTTGATTAAACTAAAAATCGAAGTCTGGTTACACGCCAGAGTCTTCACCCTATCTTTTTGTTAATTTATAAATCATATTCATAAAATATTAACTTTGGGTTTACATACTGTTTTCAATTTTATATAAATTTTAGAAAAATAATCAAACTCACCGGACACCATCAGCCTTCCACGACACGCGGTAAGGTTTCTCCCTCAGTTTAGAAATATTCTCCAAATCCATAGACACAGGCTGTGAGCCTGGGAACCCTGAACCACTCCATTTGCAGAATTGTTGTGCCTTTTTCTGGATTTCACTAAGACGTGGTTGGGAATCAAACGGATCCACTCCGTGTACTCCAGGCATGAATTCAGTCTTTTTGATTTTAGCCTCTTTTCGACGTTTCTTTGACCTAAATATATGTAAATATATAACAATTATACATGTCAATGTTAGCCTAGAGGCTATAACTATCAATCCTGCAGGGTTTTTGTTCTGGCTGTCCACCAATTAGAGTTTTCTACATGTTGCATCACTTGCACCTTGAAACCAGCACCTCCATAGATTGACAATGTTACAAGCACAAAAGCAGAACGCAAGGGAGGGCAATTTGATTGTTAATGGGGGCGGAATTATTCAAAAATTTATTAAAATTATTTGGAATTTAAATGTCAGTTCTTCATTATGTTTTGAAAATTTACTCACTGTCATTCGTAAACAATTTCCTAGTAATTTCTTACCTATAATTCAAGTTTCTACAGTGAAAAATTAAATGTTTTAATATTAAAAATTATGTATGGTACATTTAACATAAGAATTTTAAAAAGGCTAAGGTAGCGCATGGCACAAAAAAAGGTTGCGTGTACTTATGTACGCGCGTAAGGAGTTATACTTCTTTGGCATTATTAAAAATAGTTTTTGATTGCATGCAAATAATTAATTACAATTAAATAATCAAAGACTGGAAAAGGAGTCATTATAGTCAATAAAGTTCAGTTTACATATGAAAAATTAAATAACTAAATATTTATTATTATTCTCTTACATTAAGTGTAACATAAATTATATTAATATTCGAATGTTATTTTTTAATTATGTCCAATGCCGTAGCATCTTCCGTGGGCAACTTCATTCTGTTAATTTTGTGTCACGGTGCGCGCGCATCGTAAAATTTCACTCTCATCAATTTTTCATAACGCGCCTAAAGAAGTAAACTTCAAAAAGTGAACAATAATAGTCAAGAACACATACAAAAATCTGAGTCTGAGACCACGTTGCTGTAGCACCCTTAATGTTACACTTGTATTTTAAATAACCTTTTCTCATTTGGCATCTTTCTTTGCAAAAATGTTTTAGTTTGAAAAATATTATTGTACTAAAGTATTCAAATGTTTACAAAATGTTAAAATGGTGTAGCAGTCACTTAATTCTAATTAGGGTGTTACGCATATTAATTAGAAGTTAAGAACTCACTTTGGTGGACCATACATCTTTGATTCTGCTGCTTGTGAGGAGCTGGGAGCATTATCATTATCATCATCATCATCATCATAATCTATTTCTTCTTCTACAAACAAAAAGTTTAGTACAGTCTATAAGTCAATTCAACGTAAATTACTTTATTATATACAATGTAATAATTTAAGCTTCTAGTCAGTATTAGTTGCAATACAAAATAAAAATTACCAATGTCTATCCTAGAAAATAATGCTACTTAACCAACTTAAAAAAAAGAGGTTTTTAGTCTGACCTGTAAATGATATTGTCGAGATATTATTTCGGTATGATGATCTATTTAGACTTGAGGTTTTGTAAGTGTATTTAAAAATTAATAGACACATTGATCCTATCATATTACATTTGATTTGAATCAGGTATATGCCAACCTACAAATATTATCAAAATAGGTATGAACCTAAGTTAATATATATAAATCTGGGCATCCCTGCACTTCTCTTATATCTATCTATATGGGTATTTGAAATTAATTAAATTTTTCTAAATTACTTTTTGTAGGTTAACTGTTCATATCTGAGCCAAGCCTAAATTTTAGGGTGTTTCTTACCTCTCTCGTAAGAGAGTCCCCTCTTACAAATGTAAAGCTAATAAATAAACTAACCAATGCACCAATCCGGTCTTTCTGGAGCTGCCATAGGGTCAGCATCACTATCATATCGTCTAAATAGCTCATTTATATAATCTTGTTTATATATTCCTGGTTGTCTGTAAAGCATGTTTTAATTAAATTATAATACATACACAATCAGAACACAACTTTGAATCACTTAAATATCACTTAGTAACTGGAAATAAAAACATAAAGAGCTCACTGATAGACCTACATGTAAATTCAATTCAACAATAAGTACTAAGCCTAAGGAATATTGAAACAGAGACTGGGAGACCGCAAACCTGCTCCTGCTAAGGATAACAGTTTGCAGTCACAGTTGCTTCCTACAAAAAATTAATATGTTTATGTACTATTATTTTTGAGAGCTATGCTTACTTTAGTTGACAAGAGGAAGGGGGGGGGGGGATAAATTGCAGTAAATCTGCTTACGTAATACTTGAACGGCCTCTGAGAGAGTTAAACATGGTGATTTGGCTTTATATAGTCTAATAATATTCAAAAAATATTGACTGACCTTTTTCTACTGAATTCTATAATTGATGCATCAACACTTGAATCAAATTTCTCTACCATATAGGAAACTATTAGAAATCCAGTTCTGTTAAACCCATGTGTACAATGTACACCAATAACTGCAAGTGGATTTTGGGAAATAAATTCAGAAACAATGTCTATAAACTTCCTGTAAATAAATATTAATATTAAACAATGTCTGTATTCACTAGCAAATCATATTCTTATAGAAAAAATGGAAGCAGGTGATTCACTAGGATTTTGATGGAATATTTTGAATCATTAAATATATATATATATACTAGTTGACCCAGTGAACTTCATTTCACCTACATATATTTGTGTCAAAACTTAATACATTTATAAACAGACTGAAAAGATCAGATTCTTACACTACACCTATGAAACAGAAATTTCTGAAGGCATCTATAAACCAAGTGACAAATATTTATTCTAAATTAAGACAAAAGACATAAAATATTTCCCAGCTAGGAACAGTTTTTACTGGAAAATTTAACTGGCATTTTTAGTATTTTTCTTAACCTATAATTTAAGTTTTCACTTTCCCTAAACTTCCAGAAATATATCAATATAATAATTAGCCAAATCGGTCCAGCCATTCTCAAGTTTTAGTGAGACAAACAAACATCAATATATTTATATATATATATATAGAGACGACTCTCTGATATATTTATTTTACTTGTTATATGCAATATTTTAACTAAAACCCCCCAAAACCGACCTAGAACTGAATATAAATCAAAAAGTATTAAGGATAAGAACAATAACCTTGTTTGCTTTTCAGATGGTGTTTCACCATGACCCCGACAAGCCATTTTAACATATTTACAATCCATCCTTTCAATTTCTCTTTTATCATAAAACCGAGAGGTGTTAGTGAGATCAATCCAAAGACCTAGTTTCATCTGCAATGTAATACTTTTATTAAGGTAAGGTTTTGATTAACTAATCTGCACAAATTTTACTTGTAAGCAGTTGCTTTTGTGATATGTGACATTTTATACTATATATTTGGTAATTAAGTCACTTCAAGGAAATAACACGAGGCAAAATAAGCTGAGCTAATTATCATAATTAATAATGACCTGCTATTAAATAATACCAGGAAAATAAACAATAAGATATCTGTTGAAAACACACCAAACATTTTGGTGAGATAATAGTGTCAATAAATAGATAAACATTAACTAGGGTTTTACAGTGGAACTTCAGTATACATACCCTTAAACCTTTCATGTAATCAAAGAGCATTGATGGAGTGAAACGATTGTTTTCAGGAACTTTATCATTGAACTCGGAACCTAAAGGCGTTTTGAAAGCAAGAAACTTCTCGGCTATTATTTCAGAAGACTTGCGTGGACAATGCAACCATCTACTTGGCAAAAGTCCCGGATCCCTATTACTCATTTTTACTTGGTTAAGCTCCTTTGGCCCAGTTTTTATGACTTTGTAGCAATTTGCTACTTCGTGGCGAACTTAAAAAAATCTCCACCATGTAATTCGACACGTTTTACTTATTAAAGCTTATTGCTTACTCCTAAACCAGATTACATTGGTGATAACTTTTATTTATTTTGAATAGTATTCAAGAGTTTCTCTATCCTATCTTCTATTCTATGTACGATTTTAGTTAGAGCTTTATAATTTTTAATTTTATAATTTATGAATCGCAGTTCATCGAGTCCACAGATCAAGTAGAAGTAAAAGAAAAACAGACTCAAAATCTAGTTCTGACTTAGTATGACAACTTACTACAAAGCAGATGGCTTAAAGGCCTCGTTACCGGGCCATAAAATTAAAAAAAACATAATTACAAGCCAACTTCTACAGAATATTCTCCCTAGGACCAACTTAAAATACCCCTAAATATCGATTAAAAATCCCTAAAGTACTATACTACTTCTATACTATATATACGTAGTTAATGATAATACTAATATAATAACCTAATACTATTTATTATTGGGTGATAATATTAATAATTGAAATTAAACTATTTTATTTAAATTTAGTTTTTTCTTAACTTTTCATAGCAAATATTTTTTGCTTTTTCCTCATTTTCTTTTCTTAAATATTTTTTATCTCTTCTAAGCGTTGAGCTGTTATTTCGATCTTGGAATATTGTAGCTTTTTGATATTTAAGTTAGAGCGAAGAGTTAAGTTCGGTGGCGGTTGTTAGAGGGATGTTCAAATAAATGAAAATCTTTGTTTGAAGCTGGGTGCCAACTGGATTTAATCGTATTTTGTATAATACAAAGAAGTTTATTGAAAATAACAGTGTTTTCGACAAATTAATATTTTAACACGTTAATTCAATTTTTTTTAATAATCAAAGAACAAATATAAGTGATTATATCGCTAATCAAATTTTCATTTTAAGCAAGAATTAATTACCTTTTTTTCTGCATTTGTTGTTGTAATAAACAATGTAATTTACATTAGCTATTCACGTCACTTTATTAACAGTTGACAAAATAGTTTACGTATAGGTTGTGTGCTGGCGCTGTCTCTCTTTTACTCGGCCGATGGAGTGGAAAGGAGATAAAATCGTCACAAGCCAAACAAAATGATAAGACGTTATCACGTTAGAAATCTTTTTCTTCGATAAATTACCTCCCATAAATCGCCCTAAATAAATATATCTCTTAAAACTTCCTGGAAAACTTGGTTTCCTCTAAATTTGGGGGGAAGCCTCATGTTTTTCACTGTTACAAAGATTAAAATGCCGAGTCCCGAGACTAGGAAAACACTACAGCCATATTAATCATATACTGATAATCAGCTATCTAAATCTCAATCTCAATGGATTTGAGGGCTCTAGACATATATACTTTTCTACAAGCGTAATCTGCTATATCTCTATAGACTATAGAGAAATGGTTTCATGTGTTTCAACACAACAACATGTAACGTGAAGCTCGAGACAAACGAGACGTGACCGCGTAACCCTCTAACAGATACAACGGAATTTGTATAAGAATGACATTATCTCAAGCTTAGTCAAGGGACCATATTTATAAAAATTCGTTTGGCGTTAGTGGGCCACGCCTGTCAAAAAGTCATTTTGTCTCAAGCCTCTCGTATGTTTTGTCTCCCATCATATCATTTTTAATTGATTGAGTAGGAAATTTTCAGATACATTATTCTACCAAGAGTTATATCCTTACGATCTAATGGTTATTACTTTGATGATATTGTATATCATGCTTTTATAAACATATTTACTTAAACTATAAGTAGTAAGATTTAAGCTTTTAATTACTAAAATCTGTTATATACCTAAGACACGTTTCTATACACACGTCAAAATATTGACACGTAGAACACAATATATCATATTTAAAATACTATGAAGTATTTAAAAAAAGATGAGAAATTATATTTAAGCATCCAATAAAGAAAGATTGTTTAACTGTGAGTTTCAAGAAGTATTAGATGAAACTTGTTATAATGAAGGGTGGCTCTCTTGGTATTTGCACAATTCTTGCTTCGCTAATAGATAATACTGTAAATGAGATGCTATGTTATGACCTCAATTTTCACTAGCGTTATTAGAACCAAATTAAATTGATTACTTTGATCTATTATCCTCTTAAACATATGCCAATTTATGGCAACATTACAACTTATTTATTTGAACTGGTAACATCAAAACTATTTTTAGTTTGACAATGATAAAAACGAAATCTGGGAATATTGCTTTCTCGTTCTAGCACTTAAAAAATTTGCAGTTCGGGATGAGATACCATATATTTTGTCATTACGTTGGCTATACTAGAAGTTCATATTAGCCCAGACTCTGCCTGCCATTTTGTAAGATAGAAGGGTGATAATAAAAAGTTTTATGGTTTTAAAATTTTTAAAAAGCTTATTTGCTAATTTTATTAGGGCCCATAACAAATGTTTAAATGGACGCTACGTCCATAATAACTCAGGTGTCACGGGATGACGAGCAGTTAAACAACTATGGATCTGAAAGAGGTAAACCTGAAGCTACACCTGTTACCTACTGCCATCAGTTTGGAGAGTATAATGTTACCTCTGCGCGATTGTTTGTGCGTGGATTAATGTATCGTGATTGTTCTCCAAGAATCGTGCATTATTAAAGACTTCAACGGATACAACTTGTGATTGGAATCCGATGTAAACAACAGTGCTGTTTCGACAACAGTAACTGCAACCTTGAGGACTTGTCTCATACTAATCCCACACGGATTAGAGGATTTAACTTCCGCGTGTGTAGTGTTAGTGCTAACGAATAATGGTTTTTTTAGGAGCTACTACTGACGGGCAGCATGAGGGAGATGGAACACCAGTATCAGGTTCCACTCCTATTGGGACGAAGAAGTCAAGTGGTACGGGTGGATTCCTCCGATCGTTATTGTGTTGTTGGCGTGGTGGTCGAGGAAAGGGCCCACCTAGTGGAAATGGCACAAATAGTATTGATGGCAGGGCTTCACCTCCACTCCTTGTTATGTCAGACCATGCACCGAGACCATTACTTCCACCTGTGAGACATCAGGACATGCACAAAAAATGTATGGTGATAGATCTTGACGAAACATTAGTCCACAGTTCTTTTAAGGTAAGTTGCAGATAACAAAAATGTTATAATGAATTTATCTTACTATGAAGACCTGCTCATTATCTAACAAATGCAGTAAATGTATATGATTGTGCCTTATCTTAATTTTGTTTATCAATTTATCATGAATCAGTGAATGTCATAAGTTATTTTCATAGTTTTGTTGTTATAAATATAATAATGTGCATTTGTAAGATACAGATGATGGTTACGATTATAATGACTGACTGGCCTGACTCTTTTTCTCTGAAAATATTACATGTAAAAATAAGTCATGTATAAATATGTCCTAAATTCTACCCATTTAATAGTTACACCTGACAGTATTGTTGTTTCCTGTAAGTTCTACTTTTTGGCTATTTGCTTAGGTATTTATTAATATTACTTTATAGATATTTCATTTTTGGCCTTAAGATGTATTCTAGTTTAAGGTTACATACTATTTGCAATTGGATATGCAGTTAATTAGTTAGGCTATTTAAATTGGTTACAAGCAATTATTATAATTTTCAACTTGTTATCTCTACTGCACAGATATAACTGTAAAGAAGAGCTATGAAAGCCATTATGTTTAGTGCCATTTGGCGTGTTTCAGATATCCCAAGCTTTTTCTTTAGACTTGTTGGTGTCAAGTTTAGCTAGTAAAAAACCAACATTACTATATGTTGGTTTATGGTTAAAATTTTATTGTTTTACTAACAACCCCTCCTGACTGCTGTTGATGAGGACTTTATTTTATGATATGTGTGTTGACTGTGGAAGTTATTCATATAATATGTTTTTGTATGAAAATATTATAAAGTTTTAAGGCTTTTTGTATTGGGCTCATATAAGACATATAAATTTTATTGAAGCATCTTAACATTTTCATCAAATGTTATAATTGTGACAGAAATTACATAATTTGAATAGTAGTATCAACTGCATGTGCATATTTGATAATGATCACCTGGTTTAATGATGGCATTGATATACAATGTATATTATTAAGTGATAATTTGCAGGAAATAACTGATAAACATTCAATGTCAATAATAAATTTTTATTAGGGAATAAATCAGTTTATATTATAAAGTTGCTGGAGGCTGCTGTGTGATGTTAATTGTTGAAAATATTAATTCAAATTAATAATTTTGTTAATATGAATTTTATTTTGCTAGAATTGATCCCAAGACCTTAAGTTAAAGTGCTAGTCTAACTAATGAAATATCTCTGATCGGAAGCAATTGTAATAGATAAAGTTTATAATCATTAAGCTTCCATTCTAGTTTATAAAGGTGAACTAATTGCTATTTGTAACATGAGCAGGGGGTGTGCGATGAACTCTGACACTCATGGAAATAGACTCGAGCCTTGTAGGGTTAATAATAATTGACGATCGTTTTGATCCAATATTGTGTTAATTAGGCTATAACCAGTTTTGTTGAATGGTTATGCAAAATAACTCTGTAAAACCGATATTTCTTACCTGTCCATTCCAATAATGACTACATCCAACGACGTAACCCAATTTCAGTGTCGATGTATTGATAATGACGCAAGTTGAAATAACGTTGCACGAAAACTCAATATCAAAATCAAAACCCATATTGATGTTACCGGGTATTCCGATCCTTATAAATCGCTACTCCATCAACCTAAAACCAAATTTTGGTTGAATAATTTCTTTTAAGCAAAAAGTAGTCTACTATTATAGTGCCTTATTTACGACCGCGGTCTATTTTCAAAATATGGAAGTTTGCAGTAAATTTTTGTATACAACGCATTTCGACGCCCCATTGCCATTAGTACTATTTTTAATGTAGAAACTAAAATAACAGGTATTTAGGTTTTATTTGTTTTTGCCTTTTGCCTCTTTTGTAGCTGGCCTCTTTTACTAAAAACACATGGTGAATTCTCGCGTGGGCGGTTACAAGACGGATTAAATTTTCCTTAATTGGTTGTTGTACTAATTTCCATACTATAATATATTACACAATAGCTTATTTACATAATAGTTTATTTCCAAATAATGTTGTAAAATATTGGGTTCAGAAGGCCGTCTCTATATTATGATCACCGACCATTTGTTTCCGATTATAATAGTTCAAGATGTAATTAATATTTTTATTATGTTACCTCGCTATTTGACTATAAAATACGGAAATTTAAGAATGTATGTAAAACGATTGTTGATTTTGTCTATCCCTTGTGCGTTTTAGTCCGTTGTTTTATATATGCAGGCTGAAAATACGCCGTGTGTTTTAATTTGATCGTGGGTAGGAGAATCGCCTGCTCTGAGGTTCAAAGGACCTAAGCATAGACGTGAGGGATTATTCTGAAGTTCATAAATACGTAAGAATCCCAATAAACCACTCCAAAACGAGTCGATACACAATATACAAGGAATTAGTACCTCGCGTGTCAAGGTTGTCTTTTTAGCATTGCAGCGGAACACAAATATGTAGCTTATAAAAACGTAAAAACACGTGATTATCAAGGGTAATTTTCTGAGGTAAATAACAAATTGCTGAAAACTTGCCTGCTAAGGGAAATGATCAGTAAAATAGGCATGATCACCATCATCAGTCCTTCACTTCCGTAGTGCATATATTTTAATAGCGATAGATCTTTGGCTCTAATTTATATAACATACTAGCGGATCCGACAGACGCTGGCCTGCATGATATTTCAGCGATTAGGATATTAAACAAAGTATGAAAGTACCGACTGCAGCGCGATCTGCCGGGCTGATTTGTGAATTTAAACCATCCAGGGCGCCACCCACACGTATACAAAAAAATTCATTCAAATCGGTCCAGCCGTTTAAAAGGAATTTAGTGATATACGCACGTAGAGTAGAATTATATATTATATAAAGATATTAAATTATATATATATATTTGGGAATCCAAAAAAATATTGTAAACTGCCCCGTTATTCATAAATATTTTTATAAAAGCGATTGCATATGTTTACCTGATCACTGCGGGCTGTTATTTGAACATATATATGGTAGATACAAATGTTTAATACAACATGTGGTTAAGGACTGTACAATACAATAAAAATTATGAAATTTCGTGGCTTTAATTAGTTTATTTTTGAACATTACAGCTTTACCATCTTAAATTATCCAAGACGCTTTGCTAGATTTTAGCGTAAAACTTTAAATTATAAAAACTCAACGTGAGTAGTGAACAAAGAATCAATTATTGGAGCATTAGGCTACGTATCGCGGAACTGGCCGTTGCTTCATTAACCGAGTATTTCGAGATGTGGGACGCTATTTTTGTTGAACTATTTAAATAGATAGCAATGTTTAAATACGGTAGAATAAACAGCTAGGGAATCGTGTTCTGCTTTATCGGCTAATCCTCGTAGCATTAAGATGCATTCTTAAAGGAGCAAAATTCATATGGAAAAAAATTACAATATAGTCGAGGATTTGGACTATCTACCACCGATATCCAATGTATAAATCAAAGCTACGATAATGTTGAATATAAATAAATAACAGTGATGTGCGTTCTATACACCAATATATGTCTTATAGCCATGGGCGGATCGTGAATTTGTAGGTCTCTGGGCTATTACGGGGAAGTCCGGAGTCCTCCGTAATAGACGCATATGCGAAAAAGTACACCGACCGAAAACAAGAAACGGGGAATTCCCTGTTCCCTGTTGTGTTTTTTTTAAATTTTGCCTATTTTTTGTTTGTGTTGTTGTTTTTAGTGGGTACTGGGAGCCCTTTGTATTTACGGGGCACTAGCCCAAAAAGCCCTTAAGTAGATCAGCCCCTGCTTCTACCAATGACTGGGTCAATAGAACTCGAGCGTAAACTGCAAACATTTGCAAAGCTGATTTTTTGTCGGTATTTTATCTTAAGATTACAAAGTTGTTGCTTATCATGAATGAGCCGATATACAAGCGTTACGGTCAAAGAGGATAAATGAAAGAGTTATCGTGAAGATCAGATTAGATAATCTTCTCAAGTTTCCTTTTGTTTGTATCAAAGTTAAAGGTCAGGAGCTGGCACTAGCTATACATTTGATCATTTGTTAAAGTAAGAATATCAGAGCAATTTAAAAAATATACAAATGAAAAATAATATAGAAGGCTTTTCGCTTATAAGGGAGCGTTCAAGTATTACGTCACGAAAGTTTTGGAGATTATTGACCCCCCCATATAACGCGCCGTAACGTTATTCTGTACCCACTAGTAAAACGTTTCGTGACTATACGTACGTATTATACCTAAAAGTTACCATTATGTGGTGTTAAGTACTGGAAAGTCGAAAATAATATTAACAATAACGCGTAATTCAATCCCCGCCCCGCATCGTAACGTTTTACAAAAGAATTGCACACGGTGTGCAAATTTGATTGAAATCGGTAAAGTAGTTTAGGAGTCCATAGCGGACAAACAACGTGACGCGTAATTTATATATATTAAGATCTCTCAATAGCAACACTGTTTGCGATTCAAAAGCATGTGTTATGTTACTACTATATATTTCAGACTTATAACATAAATGTAGAAAACTTCAGTTAATCTTTAGACACTGCTAAATACTGAACAGTGAACATATTTAATATCTTTGATTTATCACCTCAGCTTTTATTGTTAACTTTGGAACAACAAACCGTATTATTTAAGACAATATTTAAGGTTTTAGTGCAATACATTTCATGAAATCATACTAGTGTACACAGTAATTAACCTTGAGTTTTTGTAAGACTACGATCAGATCGAGTATATATTATGAAATAATTTTACGAATTTAACATCCAATTTATTATTATGTAATGTTTATATCTCGGTCCACAAACAAATGCTTTATGGCTTTTACTGCGGCCCACATTTCCTTTTCCTTTGCTTCTTCGGCCAAATCGATCACCAAACGCAAGAAAACGCGTTATGTGTGACCTTGTGGAGTGTCCATGGGCGGTAGTTTGACTATACATCAGTTGATGACATAAGCTACACCAAAGAAGCTTTGTACTATTTTAATGATACAAAATATATTTAGGATATTTTGTATTTGAAAATATCTTAAAAACATGATTAATAGGTATTAGACATTGTAATATTCAGAGATGTCAAATCTCATATAGATTTTTGAAGTTATACTTCTTTAGGCGCGTTATGAAAAATTGATGAGAGTGAAATTTTACGATGCACGCGCACCGTGACACAAAATTAACAGAATGAAGTTGCCCACGAAAGATGCTACGGCATTGGACATGATTTAAAAACAACATTCGAATAATTATAGAATTTATGTTACACTTAATGTAAAAGAATAATAATAAATATGTATTTATTTAATTTTTCAAATGTAAACTGAACTTTATTGACTATAATGACTCCTTTTCCAGTCTTGGTTATTTAATTGTAATTAATTATTTGTTTGCAATCAAAAACTATTTTTAATAATGCCAAAGAAGTATAACTTCTTACGCGCGTACATAAGTACACGCACCCTTTTTTTTTAAAAGACAGTCAGTATAAAGAGAAAACTTTCAATACTTAGCTGTGCTACTTCTCCATGTACATAAATAAATAAATAAAAGCCTTTATTGTTGTTAACAAGTTTTACACAGAGTAGTATCGTGTGCCTAAAATTAATTTACTTATGACTAAAAAAACACATTTTGACTATTAACTAGAGTTTAACTAATATACTAACAATTTTACTATCTATTGATTATCGGCAAACGGTAGTTCGGTTACAACTTGTCCTCCGACAAAGGCCTCCTCTAAAGCTCTCCAGTCTTTTCTCATTTTTGCAGTGCGAGTCCATGTTGAAC
This sequence comes from Pieris macdunnoughi, assembly GCA_905332375.1. Taxonomy (NCBI): domain Eukaryota; kingdom Metazoa; phylum Arthropoda; class Insecta; order Lepidoptera; family Pieridae; genus Pieris; species Pieris macdunnoughi. The sequence continues at coordinate 2,412,797 of CAJOBZ010000023.1, read as the reverse complement.
CCGCTATTTTCTTAACGTCATCCTCCCATCTCTTAGCCTGTCTTCCTCTATGTCTCTTTCCGTCTAAAGGGTACCATTCTGTGATAAGTTTTGTCCATTTTTCTTGCTTTTCTCTCATCATATGCCCTGTCCACCTCCACTTCAGCTGTTTGTATGTTGTGTATGCATTCTTAAACTTGGTTTTACTTTTGATGTCTATTAATTTTTGTCCATGTACATAGAGTAATGTTAATTATCTTTGAGTCAGTTTATACGAACAAATGATGAAGGATAAGGAAAACTGATATTATTAATTGCTTTACCGTGACAATTGTGTTATTATAATAACCGAGATGCTTAGTATAGATAATGTAGTTGGCATTCCATGTTGAAATATTTGTCCCTTTATTCATAAAAAATAACTAAACCTTTATAACTACGAATCTGTTTCGGTTTAGACGCAGGAATATATTGAATAATAATCAGAATCTCTGTAATCATATATTTGAAGCCAGCCATTTTTAGTATCATCATTTGTCATATACCATGGCAGTGTTAGCCGAGTGGCTGCAGCGTGTGCCACTCATCCGTAGGTCGTAGGTTTGAACTCCGGCTACAAATAAACTTTCTCTCTATGTATGCATTTAACACTGGCTCGTACGGTGAAGGAAAACGTCATGAAGAAACCTTAGACCCAAACACTCGACGGTATGTGACAAGTACAGGCTTACATACTTGCCTATTGGAAATAAATGATCAGGAAACAACAGAAATCAGAGGCCCAGACCTTAAAGGTTGTAGCGGCACTGTTTTTTTGTTATACTATATAGCAAAAATATATGCATACTTACCATCTGGATAAATAATTATTGCATGTATATTGATGAGATTATTATTGTTACCACATTGAACATTCCATCCCGACATCCGATCCTGACCACACAAACCTTCGTTATGTGACTTGACTAATATATTAAAATTAATTTTATCGAGTAACAAAGCTTTGTACTAAGTAGCTACTTAGTGCGTTCGCTAAGTATCTTTTTGCTATATAGGGTTGTTTTTGTAATTTATTTGTCCAGGAACTTAATGCAAGATATTTTCTCGAATAAAGTACCAATTTTTAAAAGGCCAACGCACTTGCGAGCCTTCTGTCAGTGTGGCCCATGGACCGCGGTATCATCAAGTGAGCCTCCTGCCCGTTTGCCCCCTGTTCTATAAAAAATGAATATATTTTATATTAGGTTTATAATTTTTGCAATAATAAATTCTACGTTAATGTTTGAATACAGCATTAAAAAATGAATAATTTTGTCACCCCAATGTGCGTCTGCATTGCGTTTTATTACTATCATATAGTAGCATTAAACATGCCCCAGAGCTCTAGTTACCTATCTAAAAAAAGCAGGTACTTTTAGTATGCAACTGTAGGAGGATATTTGTATGTCCTATTGTTTCCCTTTTTGTATGGAAACGCGAAACGTGCCTAGAAATTGTAAAGGTTCTATGAATCGACGTTTCATTGTATCACAGACATGTTTATGAATTTTTTTGAAATAAATATAAAAATATTACTGTTAAGACGACAAGTTGGTAAGACATTTTACAATATATTGCCACACATTAACGTATAGAATACACAAAAACTCTTTAATTAATCTATTAAATGTGAGATGTTAGTCTAATTAAATTACAGACACGAGAAGCAATGACTCTGTTTTGATCAATCACAATTAAACGATATGAGCCAACATATCGTCTTACATTTTCAAATCGCTTACCTGTGTTAATATCTTTCTTTCAATAATGTTTAAAAGTTTAAACAGTATAATACATGATCAAGTTTATTCATTACTCGTTTGTATGTTTGTAATATTTAAACCTATAAATGGCCAGTTACAATGTTTGGACAGTCATAATCTTACGTCTGTATTCTCAGACAGTGCGTTTATTAAAACAATAAACTCCGACTCGTACTTGCAATGTTCCGTTTAATTAATATGTTATAAATAAACATGACTTATATATATAATTAACGTTGTTTATTATTACGATTATTTAACGTTCGATGCTAAAACTGTCTTTACATAATATTCTTGTAAAAATTTTTGCAATACAATATAAATAAGTCATACTCTAGGGAAATAAGATTCAAGGACGGAAATTGCGCTAAATCTTGTCTCTGAATTTAACGGTTAGTTCAAACCCTTGTAAAATTATGTTTATTTAATTCAATATATTCAATATACTCGAACGCCAAATTTTCCATGTCATTTGTATAGTTTACAATTTGAACAATACATGTTCGTGCTTCCGTTTAATTCTGAATTCGCCCACACATGACACAACGCTTCTTAAGTAGGTATTCCATACAAAATGTTTATATTCTATTACAATAACTCAGAAACGAAATTTGGCGCTGAGGTCAGCCTCCAATAAAAAATTATTGGATTTTGACATAGTTCTCGCTAAGTATTGTTTCTGAATATCAGTCAGTCAGCACGTCCTGTTGCGGGCGCAACATGTTGACTCGCAGTCACACGAGCCAAGCTTTACAGCTTTACATATGATGGCACAGAGTCTGCCATATTCTCTCACTGTCACAATTTAGTGCACGTGTGGAATGGATTTTTGGTTCAGACGGCTGCTCCTCATTCTGATTGATCTAATCTCGACAGATGGCTAGATGCCAAGATAGCAAGCGTGATAACTATTGTATTGAGGATGCCTTTAGTGGTATAATATTAAACTGATTTAATATAGAACTACTATTTTTACGTTACGTGTTACCAAACTGAGAAGTCGGTATTTTTTATTCATTGACATATGAAATATCACTGTTTTTTATTTATCAACCTTGGGAGGGTGTTTCCATGCTCAAATAAGAACTCGTACAACATTACATTGTCCCCTATTTTGGTACAAACTATGCTTAAAATATTTAAAAAAAAATGTACAAAACAATCTATATTTGACGCGAGTCTCGACTTATTCCATATTATCTCTAAACGCGTATTGTCGAAGCAAATAGAATGGATTTTTAAGATCTCATAAAACGCACACACACTTACATACCCCCACACATTACATATTTCCACACACACCGATTTAAAAAAAAAATGAGTAAATCTTTGTTATAATACATAATGTTCTTCGCATGTACACATCTACAAAGCTAAAACAAAAATTACAAACCACACTAATTTAATAAATGTATGTTCTGAAAATTATTAATTCGTCGGGAAACCGCTTGACCACATGCCTTGACCACCATAACCACCTATCTGCTGATGTGTGTTCGCATGTACTATGGGAATTGTCATAATTCCTTACGGCTTTAATATAAAATGTGGAAGGCCCTGTTTGTAACCATTTTCAATAGTCATTTTAATAATGATTTTTATCACTGATATTTTATCATAAAAATGTAGTCTGTAGGGCCTAGCTATAACAAAAAATGTGTATCATCATAAATATCTTTAGTCTATGTTTTTAATAAAGCCAGTAATGTTTAAGATTAAATGTAAAAATAACAAAAAAGTTTGTATACTCTCGGACGAGGTTGAGGTTAACTTATGTCTGTGTTACCTGTAAATTAAAATAACAAATATCACATGCCAGTACATAAACTATTACAGCGACATAACCATTAAAATAAACAACCACGAATTATGATAAAATCGCCTTGTGGTCGAAATACAGCGATAACTGAATTCCTGAACAATAATATAAATAACCTTTGTAAGCTATTTCGGAATTTGTTTTGCCTTATTAAGCATTTATATGACAGAAACTTGAGTAATACTTACTCATGTTTCTTTAACTGGTGTACACTTTATTACCTTGGTGGTCCTATGTTATAGAATTTAAATTGCTTAATAGGCACGACTTTGATTTTATAAGCACAATTAATGATTATTTAATGATATTGTTTTAGTAGAATATTTCCCCAATTTTTCTCCTAAGATACGTTTACAGCAAGCCGATTTTTAGCCGTACCAACAGAGACTCTAACATAATTTAGGATTAACCTTTAAACTTAAGATATCTAAAGAGAACAGACTTGGCGATTATGCTAATACAATTCTTATTTGCTACGCGTTCATTTTAATAATCAAGATTACTGTCGAACCTTGATGACGTAACCAATCCATGTCAATATGTCAAAAATTTTATTTAGCTGCGGCGAAATCCAATCTCACAACGGTCCTCTTTTCGCACAGACTCTAAAACATATTTGAACTATGAATTTATTCTAGTATTTTTTTTGTATACGTTAACCGTATAAATTGACATGATCGACCTCTCATTTAAATGTAATTTAAGATCCTCCTTTTTTTTTCTTTAACCACTTTCAATTGATTTTGATTTGATTGATTGTAAGGCAAAAAGGATACATATGAATAACATCGATCAAGGAACAGATTAAACCTAAAACAAGACTGTTAGGTATTGATTTTTTTTTAGTTTCTATAAACAAGCTTAACTTTCAGTAATTTAGAAAGTTTTATTATATTCTTCATATTTTTTTCAGCCAATAAATAACGCAGACTTTGTGGTACCAGTGGAAATAGACGGCGCGGTCCATCAAGTGTATGTGCTTAAGAGGCCGCACGTTGACGAATTTCTGCGGCGCTGTGGGGAGTTGTATGAATGTGTGCTTTTCACCGCATCGTTGGCTAAATACGCGGATCCCGTCGCTGATCTTCTTGATAGGTAAGAAATATAGAAGACAAAAACTTGGTTTGCCTTAGACCCAAAACGTCGACAGCGTGTGTCAGGCAGTTACTTGCCTATTAGATTAACTAATGATCATGAAATAAGTTCAGAAATATGAGGCCCAGATCTAAAAAGGATGTAGCGCCACTGATTCATTTATTTTATAATGTCAATTGTCAAGGAAAATTATAATGAATTAACTTTTACGCCAATGTTTGTGGTCACTTCTAGGTGATAATCACAGACAAGTTCAAGAGGAGTGATCTGAGACAAAGTTTTCACAGATTTATTCTTCCTTCTAGACATAGCAATTTAATGCGTTTAATGAAAAAATAGGCTTTGTTATGCAGAAAACCGATTTTACTTTGTCTTAAGATGAGTTATTTTATACAGAAGCCCATACTTGCAAAAAAAGAGTGAAACGCGCTTTCCGTTTAACTTAGCGAAGTCTAAGGCGCAACCACCTGCGCCAGACAATAGCGAAACTTGAGAGTCAGACAGCCCACTCTTTTCATCGCATTTAAAGCAAAACAAACAGCATAGGAATAATTTTTGAAAGAGGTGCTAAAAGGGTCGCACAATGCGGGTTCAAGGGGCCTTAATGGTCGGGCTTTGACGTGAAATAGTCATTCCCCAATTTATTGCACACGGCAAATTGGTAAATTGTAGGTGGGGTGTCATAATTGGAACGTTTTGTCATAAAGGCTTGGCGATTTATGTATCTAATGTTTTAACAAAAGAATGGTCATCTCGTGAGAATTTTTCTCGTTACACGCAGATTTTCAGATAAGACTTAATTACTTAAAATAATGATTAATAAAATGTGTGATGTAAGTGTTACGGTTGGGTAAATGGAATTCAAAACTACTTATCGTTATAGCTACGAGACAGATTATTTTTTATATAAAAAAGTTGTCAAGCATTTTCTAAAGAAATAATAGACCAAAACTGTTTTACTAAAACAACTGTCTAGACTCTAGATGGAATATATAATATATACTTCAAGCATTTACGAAGTGAAAATATCAATAAAAACTATTGAATACATTTAACTAAATAAAATAAAATATGTTTATTATGGAACATAAGATACATGTATCACTTATTCCACGTCATTAAATTTGAATTTGTAGGCATCCCTACTCATCGGCAAAGAAGACAGAGGGTGTTGGCCGAGAGAAAAAGCCGGCGTAAAAAACTCTCGGTACTCTTTTAAAATAGCAAATCATCAAACAACACTTATTTTAAAACAAATATCGCAAATTAATTAGAAGTAGCCTGTCTAGCACTAGTCCCAGGCCCTTTTATCAAAACTAGATAATCGTTAACTTAAGTAATACCTAATTCGGCTGTGTTGTGTGATGGTGTGAAAATGAGTGTATGTACGTGAGGTGCTCATGATGCTTGTGATTTAGCGCTTAATACTCCTTTTAAGCATATTCCGCTATAGCTTAAACAAGCCAAGGCTTAAATAGTCGTTGTATGTAAATTTTATGGACTTAAGTTTCAATGTTATTCTAGATGGGGCGTATTCCGAGCGCGATTGTTCCGCGACAGTTGCGTATTCCACCGAGGTAACTATGTGAAAGACCTGAACAGTTTAGGCAGAGATCTGCGACGCGTCGTTATTGTCGACAACTCGCCAGCTTCATACATATTCCATCCTGATAACGCTGTAAGTCTTTATTAAAAAGAGTTTTGTTTAATTATGTATTTCGGTTTGATAGCTGAAAATTAATGTAGAAATAATAAAAAAGATTTTCCAAAAATCTAAAACATAAAATGAAATTGTAATAAATATAATATGCCGTATAGGTATGCAACGAATCGGTAGTGCTTTTTATGTTTTGATTTATAAGTTAAATTTAAGTATATACTTATTAATCTATATAATACACTTTACTGGTTTAAAATGAGTTAAATTTTACAATTATTGTGGATTAAAAGTAGTAATGCCCCGTGCATGACGTGAATGAATTTCGCGTGATTTGCATCAAATGTGAGTCAACTTATGGCTAATTAATAAAACTAAACTACTATAACCAGTAAATTGTATTTTTTATGTATCACACCGTCGTCATAATTATATTTGAGGAAGTTTTATATATTTAAGTATTATTATTATTACATTGAAAAGGTGACCATTAATTTCAGGTACCTGTCGCGTCATGGTTCGACGACATGACGGATTCAGAACTATTGGACTTAATACCGTTTTTCGAGAAATTAAGCAAGGTTGACAGTGTTTATACAGTGCTCCGCAATTCAAACCATCCGTACAATCCCACGCAGAACGCGTCCCCTTCCATGTAGCGGACAGTGCGTGCGAGCCCGCAGTGCGTGCGCACGTATACGCTCGATTGTATGAACTACGACAATACGAAGTGCGAAGAAACGTGTTTTCACAGTTACGAAAGCTTGAAGTGCGCATACGCGTACGAATCGCACGTACGCGCATACGATACGCGTATAACTCAAGGCTTGAAGGAAACACGTATACACCAGTCGCGTGTCTACCACCCGTGTCCCACCGATCGCGATTTAGCCAACATACAGACGCACAGGCCGTTTATAGCGTTCATACAAACGATAATAAACAAAGGAGCGAACTTCGTCTTAAGTGCCAATTTTGCCTTCTGGATAGTAAGGACTTTGTTTGTACCTATTTTACAGTTTAGATATTTCTTAGTACGTAAGTGGTCGGTGTGATTTCACGGCTTGCGACGAATCCCCGCTGTAGGAATATCGATTTTATCTTTTTATATCGTGCTTGGGATCAAATATGAGTAAGTTTCACCCTCATTGTATATAGGGTGTTCAAACATAGGGGTTATAATTTTGCAATAATTAGGCATAATTTTGTTTCTATACATTTTAATAATATCATATAACACGACTAGATGTTTGACTTTGATTTACGCCAGTACCACACCTTTATATAACTTATTTTATTAACTCGAACTTTATTTATTTAACATGACTGGTTCTGTTATCATTGCCACAGACGATCGAGTTATGTAAAACATTGTAATAATTCACGTTTATAACCTTTTAGCCTTTCACCTTTTACGTACAGCCGGATCAAAGAATCGTGTTTGGGACACCCTGTATACAATAATGTTACGAATTTTCGCGATTCGACTGTTATTGTAAGTCATACATGTAAATAACATTTAAAATCTTAATAGCTTACGGTACATTGTATTGTGTAAATAAGCAATAGATTAAAATTCAAGTATCAAGATTTTTGCACAGATAAGACCAAAATTACATTATCATAAGGAATTTTCTCGTAAGAATTATTACATATTTTACTGCGTAATAAAATGACTATGTTTTGCACTGAAATCAACAGATTTTGATCATTTCCCGCGCTAAATATTCCAACTTAACTAAAATGTATAGGTATTATGAAAATGTAATGTTGGTCATGATTTGCACAAAAGCATTAATGTGATCGCTATACTTTTTTTCATATTTTTCTTGACAATAATGTGAATATCGGTGTCATGTTTTAATGTTAGAATAAATCATGAAGTCATAGAACGGGTGAATTTACGTCTTAGATTCTTTAAATGAGAACGGATGCCGTCTCTCTCTATACTGTAACTTAGAGTGGGATGGCAGACCTTTTAAATTTTTATCTAAATAGATTTTATACTTTTCAAAGCTTAACATTTTATGTAAACAACGTAATATATTAACACAGTATTAACTAGATAAGAATTCGATGCCATGAAATAAAGAACCGTACGGTTTAAATATATTTTTACACAATATAAGAGAGAATAAACGTCGAGTTTTCGCTTTTTACAATATATAAAATCATTCTATAAAGCATTCTAATGGTTGTCGTGAAACGCACGAATCGAATTCCCAAGAGATTGGCGAAATTTCTAATAATCCCTAAGTAAGATTTGATAAGTGTGAATTTGATGGTGCTTGCAGTATTATTAGGCAACGTGTGTTTCGATTAACGCACATTTGGCACTAAATTTAAAACAGCAGTTTTCTTAAATGGCGCGTGAATTATTTATTATATTTTTATTTTGCTTAGCAAATCATGATTTATCGTTTGAGCAATATATTTCTGTAGATGTAAATAAGATTTTTTTATTTTATCGTTTTTAGAACGGTTTTGACGATTCATTTACTAATTTATGTAAATGTTTGTTATTTAGTGACTACGGTGTATGTATATACCCTTTATACTAGGTTCTATGTGTAGTTTGTAACCTCTTAACATATACAGTGACCTGTAATCCCTATTTTTATTTGTCTTAAAGCGTTTAGAACTTAAGGCATTTTTCAGATGCACTAATCCAATACGTGAACATTTATTGTAGATTCACACGAACATAAAAAAATAAGCACAAAAGTCGTATCTATGCGTATACGTTAAGATACGCGTATACGTGCACGCATTTTAAATTTGTCTCTAAGTATGTCAGTCTTCACCATATATATGTACATTTGTTATTTATATCATAAAGTGTGACAATATGATGTAAATAGCAAATTTAAATATATTTGCGGTCGATTAAAATAAACATACACCCTTCATTACTACTTAAATTTAGTCTACCCACCCGAAATTCGAATTAATATGTCACTAAAAGTTTAATTGATAATTGCTTAAAATGCAGAATTATTCGGTATTGCAATACGTTTCAATACGAGACTGTTTGTTTTGGCGATGTCACTGGCACATGGAAAGAGCGTATTTGATTTAGTCACCTAGCGTGACTTTTTTAAAAGCAACGCTTTTCAATATCTCTTGACACGACTGGCGTGTTTTGAAATCCCTAAAGGCCAGTACTCACATACGGTATTACTCGATCGAGCTAAACTGTCGAGTAAAACCCATGGCATGGGCTTTCGTCCACACATTGAGCATTCATCTATCGAGTGAGGCGCGCCGTTCAGTATTCACCGAACCGTTAGAGCCAAAGGATGTCTGTGCAACAAAGGAGACAGTGGCTGTATTTTGCAAGTCTCACAGTGCTTTATAAGAAAATGAAAAGAAATTTATCATAACATTCATTTCACTTATTTTTGTGGGAGTAATCTTTGGACTTGACATTCCATAAACACTCACACTGTCTATATGTGTTAATAGTCTTCTATAGCGCTTTTGGAATAAACTCGCAAATCCATTTCTCTTAAAAACACGTGTTTCGATCACGATAAACAGTACCAGACTGACGCTCGCCTCGAGCCACTCGCAGTCACGTATATACGTTCGAGTCAAGATTGACGGCTCGCTTCGAGTAGGTTCGAAGGAAATTACTTTCATTTAATTCCATCGAGCCGGCTCGGCTTCGAGCTGTGAGTTTTGCGATCCACACGTTGATTTTTACTCGACTTCGAGTAAAACTATCGAGTAATACCGTATGTGAGCACTGACCTTTAGGCGCTAAGCAAGCCGGGTGCCAGTGCGTATCTAGCCTTACAACTTTTATACAACTTAGCAACAAGCTACGAGCATTACTGAAATGTTGCTAACATGGCTTCGCGTTTTCTATGTCGCATCTCAGTGCTTTTTGAATTTTTTAACCGATGTCACTGCGTCTTATCGCGAATCGGCCGTCCTAATATACGATATGTGTACGAGTGTACTCTGATATGGCGGCGCATTTAAGTGCCTTTCTTCAAACAATGGGGGACTTCGTTTATCCCATTGTGATTATACCATTACGTGAATTATGCATTATGCAAAAACAAAAGTTTCAAATATATTATTCATTCAATACGTTTACTGCAAATTGCTAATTCATCAGCACGAGTTTTGAACATCTGCGCATAGAATTCAGCTCTGAGCAGATTCTTAAGGTGCTTAAAATGCGTCGTCAAAATCGGACTACCTTATATTATATTGTCCGCCTTCGAGCAATGTAAAGATTTCCTTTTGTGGATTACGTGTCGTCATCCATAAGCCACGGTAGAGCATTTAAGATTAAGCATAACACTAGTTTAAGGATGTTATAGTAATATATACGTTGGTTAATACACAGATCTTCACAACACTAAAACTTAAATATTTCTTTTGAAGCCGAAATCGTCCAAGTATGTTATTTAGTCGTAATTTCTATTGTTAATTTTATATACTGCATGCAATAAAATTTGAATGATATTTCGCTAATGTGAACGAGATTGGGAATTCGTTGTTATAATTTTTATAATGTATTTAATAAGGTATGAGTGCGAGAGATTAACGTATCAAAGTAATGTTCTTTGTTTATTCGATTGCACAATTATTGTGCCTTTTTATCAAATGATGCGCCATATATAAAGTTCTATATAGACTTTTTTGTATGGTACCGTTTTAATTGCTATTCTGAAGATTATAACGCTGGCCATAGACGGACAGCATATTGCAGCCGAGACCGACTGCTCTAGAGCGGTCGCCGGCGATCTGCAGTTTCCATAATAAATTCATATCCGCAATACACGGACCCCTCGAGCAGTTCCTGAGCGGTCGGAGCAGTCGCTCTGCGGACGAGTTTCGCCGTGCGTTCTACTGCTTAGAGCTGCCGGATCCACCATACACGGACTGCTACAAGCGGTTGCTGCCGACTGCGCGCCACTCCCTCCCCGCTCGCCGCTGAGTACCAATCCCTTCCTCACTTTGGAATCTGTCCATTGTATTTTATGGCTTAAAATATTAACTATTTCATCAAATGAAACCAAGGACATTCTAAAGTAGTTGAAAAACATTTTAGTGTCTTCTCTCAGCTGGGGATACAAAGTATGAAATATTCCATGCAGTTCTCTTGATTGTAGTATTGGACGCACTCGCTCAACAGCAGTCGGTTGCATGCAGTCGACTGCATGCGGTCCGTCTATGGCGACCTTCAGATGCCTTTCTAAGATATATGACATGTTCGTAGAAATTTCTATATAAGGTATCTTATAGAACAAAAATTTAAATTGGTTTCTATTAGTTTGCAAGGTAAAGTACAAATCAGTTAGTAAATGCGACTACAACAGCAATTTAGTTATGTATTATAAGGTTGTGCTTATGCTGTACCATATCATTTTCATTCACACTCAATCTGTTCATTCATTATTACATATAAAATGAAATTACTGATTTTTAAAGCAATATATTTTTTAAATTCTAGCTAAAAATGTACATGGGATGGTGTTGGATCAAAGTTCTTAGGCTTTAGATAAGAATACTTTGCGATAGGCGTGAGCCGTTAAACTCTTATTGAATTTGTCTGGTAATTATCACGTCTCAAAATTTTTTTGGCGTATTTTGTTTCCATAGTTCTTAAAGTTATGTTTTTGGAAGCCATATGTATAAATTCCTGTATGTAAATTAATAATTTTGATGTTATATTTTATTCATTTAGTTGCGGTGAATCGAATCTGTTTATAAATTGATTTACATAAATGAAATTATTTTTATAAATCATGATGGATGAAGAATGTAATGAATTTCCAGTGCAATTTAAGCTCGGGACTTTGTGAATTATATAAAATAGGTGTTGGCTTGTAGATATATTGTACAGCAAAGTACGAATGTACAGTCGCCTTCAATTGTATGTGTCTCCTTTTTATCATATAGTTTAGACTTTGTTAGCTATCAGTATGACACAGACCACCTGGCGGGTGCAATTTTTTTTGCTATGCAAATCGTACACAAATTTTATAGTTTCTATAGTCACTAATAAATCTAAAACTGTTAAAATTTTGGCGAATAGCTTAATACTGTTAAATCTGGTGTGGTGCTCAGCTCAGCTTTTATTAAATTAGCGAACAATATCATATTTATATTATAACCTTAATTCCCATCATAATGATTGGTAAAATTTGAGTTGAAAATATTTTTGAAAGCGACTGTACCTGAAAATGAGAGGATATATGTAATAGCCACGATGTATAGGGTATCTGGATAAGCTAGGTGACATTTACCTGACACGAAATTTATATTATGGTGTACATTTTTGATATGATGTTGTACAAAAGAGACATTTGGTATGTTATTTTATAGGATTGAAATAAATAGCCTTAATAAATGTTGTTTTTTTATCACCACTAAGTACCCACAAGCACTGTCTAAAACTAGTAGTCTGGCTAATGAAAGAAGATAATTGAATTATTTGAAAACTTTCGGATGGCAACACAGAATGTCATTGAATTTGTATTATATATTTTTTCTGAATAGTTAACAAGTATAATTATACGTGTTAGCTATTCGAAAAAAAAATAAAATAAAATAGCCTAAACTTTGTTTAATTTTATAGATTATTTCGTTTCTTTCGCAGGATTTGATTATTCCGAATAAAGTTGTGTTTTATAATAAATATATAATAATAGTTTTAGTTTTCCATGCAATGCTAGTCATTTTAAGTATCATAATAGTAAAAGACTAAATACAAATACTAGTATTTAATTTCATAGAAAATAGTTACTGTCAATGTAAAAAAAAAAAAATAAAATAAAGTAAGTTCAATCCACAAAATATAAAAACTTTTAGGGATACCATACATATTTTTTTTAATTTGCCGCGCTTTTTCGTTACCTTCTTTTATTAGCCAGACTCTAGTAAATTTTGTTTATCTATAAACACCAAAAAGATTTTTTAATTTTTCTTTTAATCTGTACGAACTACGTATACGCTAATCTTTAATTATGAATAGCAGATCCAAATGTTGTAATTTTCTAAATTTAAAGGGCCAGTTAATTTGAGGTCATGACCTCCACATTTGGGACTAGATCTATGGCAAAACCCTATCGCTTAGATATTTCGACATTTAGCGTTTCAAATACTGACAAACTAAAGTACGATTTAAAAGACGTTTGATTCCGAAACAAATACATAAAAAATTGTAATTTTTTTTTCAATTTAATTTTCAAACACCGTATATTATAAAATTACGATGACCGAAATTATTCAAATTTTCTTTGCGGCTTAAAAGTTTGTACTCATTCCTTCCTATAAAGTTGAAATGAATCAGGATAAAGAAAACAAACATACATTGCAAGAACTTTAATTTCCAACTCATTATGGCTAACGAATTTCAATGCACAATGACGATTCAATGGAATAAATATTAAATGATATGTTATTCTATACACAAAGTTTTTAACCCCCGCTGTGTCCCGGGGGCTAATAGAGATCTAATTCAAACTTATTACCCCAGGAATCGAATTCAAGACGCATAGAATGCGCAGCATTGCTTAATGAGGCAATTCATTGTAATGTTACATAGTATTCTAAACACGTAACTTGGCATATGTTTGGGGGACACAGTATATTATTATTTTTTAATACTACACTAGACAATATGACTTTAATGCAAATATTTTTAACAATAACAACTTGTACTTTTAACTTTGGAATAGTTAAAGCTAATAGTCATATAAAAATAAAACCATAGTAAATCAAACGTAACAAAATAAAGTAGTCGAACATTTTTTTTGATGGCAAGAAAAATTATTCAATTGAAATATTTTAAAACAGATAAGCATAAATAATTTAACATTACATATATCAAATTATTTGGTTAATTGGAATATTAGTAAAATCTTAACCATTAAATTATTATCTAGACAATAGTTCGTATTTTTTTATTTAATACTGAAAAGTGGAATCAAGATAAACAAATATATACGCTAAATAAAAACTATAATAACATTTTAATTTTTTCTTGTTAAAAACTCAGTAAAAGCTTCGAATAACAATACTATATACTTTTAAATTTGACTTAAAAAAGGGACAGTTGCATGTAGAATTTCTGTAATATATAATAGTTAAAGAAGAAGAATCCAACGTCATTTGATGCTGCGTCGGGACTCTGAAACTTCCAATAGTGATTGATCCCAGCTTCAATATTGGTTTTTAATAATCAATTTTGATGAAGGTCGTCCAAAAACCGTAGCACTTATGACGCAACTTTGTGGTCACGTGGTACTAATACTCAATGAAGTCAGAATAGCTATCATAATTGGAAGATACTACATTAGAGAGTTACAAGGCGTTTAAAAAAGGATGGATTTAGACCCGTTTTAAAACATAAATTTGTATAGTACTGTTATTCGTTTACGTTATAGAACGTGTAAAACCTAAAATAGATTTTAAGACTAACCAATTGTTCTACAGCGGTACCAATTGTCTAATTTGTTCAAATCTTTGGTTTCGTCTATTTATTATTCGATTTTACAACAGCTTCTAAAGTGTTGTTATTTATTATCGTCGTAGGTTAGGGAGCGTTCAAGTATTACGAAACTAATTTTGGGGGGTCCTTTTGTAAAACGTTACGATGCGGGGCGGGGATTAAATTACGCGTTATTGTAAATATTATTTTCGACTTTCCAGTACTTTTCACCACATAATAGTAACTTTTAGGTATAAAGAGTCACTAGGTGGTCACGAAACGTTTTACTATACTTGGGTACAGAAAAATGTTACGGCGCGTTCCACGGGGGGTCAATAATTATCTCCAAAAATTGCGTGAATACTTGAACGCTCCCTTAGTCACTATAAGTTGAACCAACTTAAAATATTATGGAAGCTTGATTATTACAAAATTTCAGCCAAGTCACAATAAGAAATCGTGCTGCGAAACCACGATATCAAAGTATCTCCCAACTGAACATGGCAGTAGAACACGCAAAAAGGTGGTTATGGAGAGCCTGTATAAACAAAAAATATTCTGCAAGTTCCGAAGTGAAAGGAGGTCGCAAAAGAATCGGTAAAAGTAGAGAAAAACGGTGGTCACGTGTAATATATATATGTATGTAATAAATGTATATAGTAAATGTAATATAATAGCCCTATAAGTTTTTGTGTACAATGGTTTTAGTATAATCTGAGCTGTTTTATTAAAAAATCTCTATTCATTCATCAAATTTCATCTTTACTTTTTAAAATTTCTACAACGAATTCATATTTATTATATAATCATCACATTCAAACATTATCCTAAAAATTTTCATTGTCAAAGTTATAAAACGTTTCTAAAACCGCCAATAATTATCAATTAAATTGTAACTCCATATATAGTGAAGCGATTATAGTCCAACGATAACATGTGTCTATGAAACCTTTTTTTTTAAATGGCAACATAATTTTCCACCAATTAATCTTGAATACTGGATGAAATCCGAACTGTCAAATCAATTTGTTTTTGAGTAAATTATTTTCTTATGGCAACTAATTTTTAAAAACTTTCATGTAATTTGAATATTTAAAAAAATAACAATTCTAGAAAACACATCCAACTAGCGTATAGACTAAACATACAAGCATTTTTAAGAATTCATAGACATTTTCTCTTGAAGAATTTGGAAGTAGCATGCCTGAAAAAAATATTAAACACATTAATTATTGGATTGACTCAACAATTCCTTCGGAATGAACTGATCTGATAACATCTAACAAGTGATAAACGGAGTTAAGATGCATGATGATGCTACTTATAATATAAATAAGCGGAATATGGAAGATCTTCCTTTCTTTAACATACAATTTGAATAACAAACAATTATCATACAATTCTAGGGAGTTTAATCCATTAGTGAAGTGTCACTAATTAAAGCGTAGTTATATAATTATATTTTTATTTTTTTTATCTATTTTATTACCTTTAACGTAGTAAACATGAGTCCCAATTCACCATGTTGCATAGCTGGTTCAAGAAAATCTTCAACAAAGTGAATCTCTGAACCCAATTGAAGGATGCGCGCGCGCACCACCACAAAGTGGAATACTGGGAATAGATCGTCCATACTCCAAAGATATTGGGCTCCTGAAATTAAATGTTACAACTATTTATGAAAGTAGGTGATCAGCGTTTGTGTGTTTGGGATAAGTGTATCAATCAATGCCAACTGAGTATCGAAAAAGGTACATTCAACTTATAATAATAACAGATTTGCCACATTATTTACAAAAATGGACAAGTAATACATGTCGGAGAACATCAGATGCCATTGTCATTATATGTAACAGAGCTCATAAATTAATAACATCAAAGTCAATTAGACAGGCAATATTAAAATAATCATTTGACCCTCTTTCTTAGAACTTTGTAAGTATGCTAAAATAGGCCTACATAAGTCCATTATTTGTTTGCAAGAAACATTTTCTTTATATTTTCAGATACCCTCTAATAGACCTGAAGACAGACATGTGTCTATTGCTCTCCAAGGAAGAAATAGTCATTAGTACATAGCTCTTCAAAATCTGATAATTTTCCATAATATGATAAAAATGAAAAATAATAAATTAGTTACATTCGAAATCGTACCATAATATATTTTGCAGCTAAACTCAATTTGAATCATACCTAACTCCTGTTGTACAGCAACCGTCATCTTTTGAAAGGTGGATCTGATGACGAGCAGCTTCTCAATAGGAGAGAACGTGGTCTTGAGCTGCTGAAGAGTCTCTACAGCATCTTGGAACAGCTGCTCCTTCATCGGCGAGTAGGTGGGAGAATGGTGGGTGCTTTTTGCCCAGAATTTTCTGGAAATTATAAATTTTTCTGTTAATTGAACAACATAAATAATATTGGTATGATTGGAACAATAAAACAGAAATAATATTGGTCAGTGTTGACAGAGCAGACATCACAAATAATCCATAAAAAGTATTACTATAAGAATACATAATTAAAAAACAAATTAGAAAAAGACTTTTGACAAATGGAACTACATATAAAACATAGATTAGAAAACTTACTGATCAATCCCCAAAAAGGCCATAAGAGTGGTATCGGGTTGCTTATTCCACTTCATCAGCCTTCGCCAGTACAAATCGTCTTCCCGTTTATTGTGAAGCGCATACAATACAAACAGTGCCGGGTGCACTCGCGGTAAGAGAGTGGGTTGGAGTAGGGAGGCCGCTGATACCACTTCACTATGAAAAAAAAACCAGAATAAAACCTTTGTTAACTAATAGCTAACAGGGTTATAAAAAAGTGTCTGAAAGGTTGATCACCTTTCGTGCGGTCACAAACGCAGCTTTTTGAGTCTAAGGTATGTCGGTTTCCTAATGATGCTTTCTTAAGCCGTATAAGCGAGCGTTAAATGCGCCCATATAATTAAAAATAATTGGTGCACAGCCGTGATTCAAACCAACAAAACCACAGGCGCATGCTCAAGCTACTAAGCTACCACTGCTGTAGGAGTAACTATAGATAAGTTATAAAAAGTTTATGAATACATTTAAGAATGCGACCAACAGAATATTATTGATTAGATTATAAGTTAACATCATGTTCATCCATAATAAAATTATGAGCAATGTATAATTATTATCACTAGTAATAAATTAAAAGGTTCTATCAGATTTTACAGAAAAATTGCAAAATTTTTGTCATTGTTTAAAACAAAAACGGGGTTCCGTTCTATTCTGTCAAAGTCAAAGTTATTTATTCATTTAGGTTACACAATGTACACTTATGAACGTGAATAAAGAAATACCTATTAAATGCTAAATGCTTCTAATTTTACATTTATGTGTTTTCATGAATTTCAATGTTGTAAATCTCCTTTCTCGTCTCAGAGACTCCATTTGAGCAACAATGATTTGACAGCTCTTGAAACTATATATAAGTTCAAGAAAACAGGCCTAAGACCGGAAATCTTACCCCTCGATAGGATTTCCATCTTCCTCCCGCTCTTCGTACGGTAAAACAACATCAGTGTCCTCTCCGGGCAACGCCGGGAACAAAAGCTTAACAACTTGGTACAATCTCGTGGTAATACACTTTAGTTCTTTGATCGCATGGCTCAGAAGTAGGGGATGTACCCTGACACCACCGTAAGTCGTGTTAAAAGCATTTGTGACGTTTAATACTAGCTGACCGAGAGGATGGTGGGTTGTTTCGCAGGCCTGGAATAATATAATAGAATGTCGGAAAAAAAAATTATAAGCTATTATTATCGGTACTTAAACGGGCCTTGCCGTTTGAAAATATGATCACTTTATTTAAAATTGTAATAAATACAGATTATATGCAGATTCTTATAATTTTCTATTGAATATTAATTTCGTATTTAATACTAATTATATAAGAACTACTTTCTTATATAATTAGTTTTTTTTTTTTTTTGATTGGACAATTCACACCAATTGACCTAGTCCCATGCTAAGGTGGTGAAGCTTGTGTTATGGGTACTAGGTAACGGATATACATTATACACACATATTATAGATAAATAGACATATAAATACATATTTAAACACCCAAGACCTAAGCACAACACCAAATGCTCATCACATAGATGTTTGTCTCAGCCGGGGATCGAACCCGGGACCCATGGATTCGCAGTCAGGGGTACTAACCACTAGACCAATGAGCCGTCTAAATCTTTTTAATTATTATTGTGTCAAAGTAAAATCTTGATTGCATTCCTTATGTTCATAATGGTAGGGGAGCCCAAGAGGGGATTTCGGGATTTACTAAAGCGCGGCAGATTAATATACAGGGGGATAGCTTGTACTCGGTTAAGTACCTCCACAAAACATGAGGTCCATATATAAAGCCGCCTGTGAAGGAGACAGGATCAGATTAGTAAAAAAAAATTGACCATCAGAAATTCCCGAGCGCATCAGATTAAGGTAGGGTGAGTTAATTACATCCTAAAAAGTGTATATTCCACTAATCTGACAATTTGAGAGTGACGGAAAAAAGGGAGGGCAACAAAGTTGTAAAAAAAACGTCATCTCGACATTCTCGAGCGTAGCTAATTTTTTTTTTATTTTGAAGGAAATAATTCAAGAATAATGAAAAATATATAATCTGACGATTTCCGCAAGCCGAAATAACAAAAATTCGTCGATAAAGTTAAATGCGTGCAGCTGCGTGATGCCTACATTTCCTTAAACCGATCGGAAATCTACTAAACGGCGTTCTAAATATTTCCCTCAAAATTACATTTCCTGTGAATTTGAACCGATTCGGACCGATAGATTTTGAGAAATTTTGAAAAATCTTAAAAAAATAAGAAATATTTTTTTTTAAAGTGGTTTCTTTATCGATCAACTTCAAAAACTAATCCACCTTTGAGCTTGAAAACACCCGTTGATCGCCACTAAGCTGGTCAAAAGCGGTTGATTCGTTCGAGAGATATCGTGAACGAAAGAAACCCGAAAAAGTGTTTATTAGGGATCCGAAATTTGTGGTTCGATCAATTAAAATTGCAAAATTACTTATGAGGATGATAAAACTGCGTCGAATGCCGCCAACCGCGTGAAAATTGCTTGATCCATTCAAAAGTTATTGCGGTTTGAAAATTCCAAAAATAGTGTTCTATGAAACTTCTATCAGACTTTCGACCTGGGAGAGCTCAAATGCATAGAAATGTTATTTCTTTGAACTCAGCGAGCTCAAAATATCAATTTTAAGCGCCCAGGAATGGAATTAGCGGGAAGTTGCAGGGATGGCCCTTTAGGTGAACCGTTTTTCTAAATTTTTTTTGTCAGATCAGGCGAATCCCTCTAGATAATCGTCAGATTATGAGACAGTACGTTTAGAACATAAAGATGAACCACATATATCTTAATCTGACGCGCTTGAGTATTTCAAAATTGTGATTTTTTTTTGCAAATTATGAAAATGGCTGTGGGTTTGCGTCCCATCGAAATCGTCAGATTAGTGAATGAGAGCTTTTTTTTGGTGCACTTAACACTCCCTTAGAAAATCTGACGCGCTCGATATTTTTTTTTTTTTTTCATTTTCAACCCTTAAATACAACCACCCGCATCATGCAAACGATCAGATTAACATACGTACATTATTAAAAATACGTAGGGCATAGATGTTATCAATATCTGACGCGCTCGAGGATGTCCATGCAACAGTTTTTTTTTACATATTTAACTATCTATAGCCGCTTCCCCCACCGATGAAAAGGAATTTATCATATAACATTTTTTTCTTCTTATTATCTAAGCTTTGCATCCCAATAGGTCTCTACGACGCTCGAGTAAATCCCCATTTAGCATCGTGGGCTCCCCTACCATAATTTACAGGAGACATTTTATAATTTTGTTACAATAAGGACCTTGGTTAGGCACAGCAATGATGTGAGAGGGCATGCTTTATTATACTTAATTCTATTCTCATATTATTTATTTAAGAGCTAGAGTAATGTGCTAACTGTATGGATTTTGAATTTATAATACAATTAAGACAGTCTCGGGCATGACAGATAAGGTATATTTTAAGGCGATTTTTAACTATGGTCTTATGTCTAGGGTTTGATTATTACCTAAATATAATAATCAATTAGAAAAGTAAAAATAAAGACTTACATTTTGTAAATACAGCTTTAACTCCGTATAGTCATAAAAGGTGAGGGTTTTTTGGCCAAAATGCGGTATAAGTTCTAAACAATCGACTGATTTTTCTAAATCCGACCCGTTTTTCTTCGGAGTCTGGATATGTTTCTGTGAACACGATATAGCCACGGCGACATTTTGCCATATCTTCACGTTGTCGAAAGTGGGGCACGGGCCATTGGTAAAGTGATTGCCGGTTGGTGTTAGGATCGTTTCGGAAACGCCCAAACAGTGGAAACACTGTCGGAATATCGCGTTCCATTTTTGATTTGGCGCAACGCTAAGTTTTCCGAAAGAGCTGGAATTGGAAACATAAATTTAATGCTAGGGCACAGACTCATTCAGATAATACGAACTAGTAATGATTATTATTTTTAAATTGTGCTCGATAAAACACTATGATTAATGCAATGATAAGACAGTAAGTGACTCATGTTATGAGAAAGCGTTTTCTACTTAATTCTTTATCTACTACATAATGTATTATGTATAAAGACAAGACGTTCACAGTTTAGTTTCACCTCTGAAAATTATTTCATTGGTGAAATTAGTAATAAATAATTAGGGCTATAAAAATATTTTTTTTTTAATTATACCACCAAATATTTGCCTATGACAAGATTTTACATTTTTTAAGCGTGTTACCGACTTTTAAAGACATGCTTTTTTGACTAACAGTTTTTATTCAGTAGAAATATCTGGGTCTAAGAATGAATACATATTTAAAGTGGAACTTTCATATATCACACATAATTACTAAACTAAATTCACTTTTAGGCAGAATTTGGTTAATATCAAAATGCATCCCGCAATCTGTACGTCATTTAATTTATAATTGTTTAATCAAGCCATATTTCATAAATCTAATTTAAATATGGGGTACAGCATGCAAAAACAAAATTTCTAACACACAAACGCAAAAAATAAATTTATAAAAGCACTATTTAGATTCAATTCTTTAACACAGACTAATAAAATCTACCAAGAAACGAAAATTATGACGATTAAACAAATATGTTTATAGCACCTGTATCTTAATTTAAAAAAAAATTAAATAACTCTATCCATAGCAGCTTATCATTTAAAAAAATCAAACACACCGTCAATACTCGTCGAGCGAGTTTGCTTATCTTGCCGAAGCAGCGTACAAATTATTTGAAGAAGTCTATTAAATATTTGATTAAGTATAAGGGTGTGCAATTATTTAATCAATTACCGTCTAAAATTCGTTATATTAGCGCGTTTAACCAATTCTAGGGCATTAAAGATCATCAGAATGAACATAGTAGACTATAATTGGGACGGCTGATGGCGACGTCTATCTCGTTCGTATACACGTCACCATATATTAAGTTTCTCATGTAAATAAAATACATTATTCTTTGTAATGAGAAATAAAGTTTTTTAAACATTATAACGATATAACTATTTTTGTGTATCGAATACATACTTCGGCTTTGAGTTTGGAGGCATGGCCGGGTTAGAAACATTAAGATGCATCACTCCATTAGATATTTTGACACCTTCAGTCCAGGCACCATTAAGGGATCCTTCTATTTTATCACCGCTAGAGAATGTTAAGGTTCCTTTTCCAGAAAAAACACCGGCTGCCCTGAATTCCCCCTCATAATTTGTTCCATCTTCGAAAACCATTACTCCATGGCCCTGAAACGCCAAATTTAAATTCATAACAGACAATAAAAAAACCCGCAAAATCTTAAGGATCAATTTAACATTACACAATACACATGCTGTTTTTTGAATATGCGTGGAATTTAAATATCACTTTTTAAACGCTAATTTCGCGAGTACGTTTCAAAAAGTTAGTTGAAAACTTTTCATTTAATTGTGTAGCTGTCGTAACCTAAGTGGAGGAAAAAGCGAGGAAATGAGGTCCACGGGAAAAAGTCGTGAATGTATAAATAATAAATTTTCAGTTAGGTAACCCAAAGTTTATAACTAAAAAATTGCAATGTAACTATAGAAGTGTGCCGACGTTTCGCGTGCAAATAGTATGTTTTGAATGTCCATCATGGGTTTGTCAACGCGTAAAAAATCCTGATAAAAAAAGACGTGTGTGAACTTATGTACACGCGTTAGAAGTTATACTTCTTTGGGGTAATTAGATAAAAAAGTTTTCAAACATACGAATGTAGAAAAAACGACACTAACAATAGAAAAAAAGGTATTTAATACATTGAAAGTTTTATTCTAACGCATTATCTAGTTAAATAAAGTTTATTTAAATATCACAAAAAAACTAAAATGTTGACTATAGCTAACTTTAGGGCGTCAGTTTTTTGTGACGATGTGCGGGCGCATTGTAAAAATTTACCCTCATCATTATTCCCTAACGCGCCAAAAGAAGAATAACTTCAATAAACATCGAGTAGTTTTTTTTTTAATACGTCATACTCGCGCATAAAAATAACATTCTAAACCTGTGAATTTTGTAAACTATACAAAAAAAATTTAATATATAAAACAAAATTCATTTTATGAAACTCGTTTGTATTTTCATATCTCTTTGTAAAAATTTACGAAAACCTTGTGCAAATGTATCTTATCGTTTATAAAATACATTTTCAATTCATATTTATAAAAGACGTTGTTAATTAATTATATAAATCGTTCTAACCGTGAGAATGTCTTGTGTAAATAGTCCTTCGTAGTAAATACCGTCGAGGGTTACGATAAGGCCGCAGCCGTGCTTCTTATTATCACTCCAATTACCCAAATATTTTTCGCCTTTCCCAATATCATCCATCACTCCATACCCATGTTTTGCTCCCCCAACCCATTCGCCTGTATATATTGTTGCGGAAGACGATGTGAAATCTCCCTGTTTTTTGACACCGTGACCATGAGGATGACCGTCTTTAAAGTACCCTTCATAAATATCGCCACATGCGTACTTCATAATACCGTAGCCATTTTGAACGTTATCTTTCCATCTTCCTTCATAAATACCTGTAACATTTTAATATATCACTAATTGGTGGATCTTATTCGTTTGTTCCCTAAAACACAAGGAGTAAATAGAATAAACGATATAATATTTTATTACTTCCACTTAGGACATAATAGCCCTATGGGCAAATGAGTTCCTAGACAATCTAAACCTGAATTGAAGGGTGTCGTTTGTAGCTTCTTTAATCAGCAATTATTATTATTAACTATAGAATGTTAAATGTTAATAATATTAAAACTAGAGAATTCAAGAACAGAAATTACCTACTCCTGGTATATCCATTTTTCCATGACCACATAATGTATTTATTTGAAATTGGCCACAGTAGATTTTCCCATCTGGCCACTCGACTCTTCCATGACCATGCAATTTGCCATCCAGCCATCGGCCGACGTACTTCGCGTCTTTGTAAAATAAACTCTTGCTAGAAAACACGTAACTGCCACTTCTAATTGTCGGTGGCTTGAATGAGGTGTCTTTCTTCAACACTGATTTTATGGCTGCATTCAAAACATGTATCCACTCAGTTTTCTCATGTTCCGAATTAGTCGAAACTGAAATTATTTCCTCAGGGGTAGTGATTTGTATCCCATTTTGAATATCTACATTCGGTGACGCGTCAATCCATAATGTTTCTAAGGGATGAAGTATTGGTGTGCTTCCATTCACATGAACAAATAAATCATTAAATAGAATGAACCAATGGGAGGAAAATCGACCAGGGTTCACAAGATTAAGCTGTTTTGATTTTGATTCCCGTATCAATCTTCGTTCCGGTGTTCTATACTGTTCCAAACTTTTCCCTATTGTTTCCCAAAATAATTTAGTTATATCGGCTTCTTTTCTCCTTTTTTCCTGGTCTTCTATTAAGGAATCTAATGTGGTAATCACCTTTGTTAATTTCTCTTCAATGTTTGTTTTAGTTTCACATTTCTTTTTTTTAGTTATACAGCGCAATAAAGATTGAGCAATGCACTTATAAGAGCTTAACCGGACCAAGGGCTGGATAAATGCCAGGCTTACTACAGCTTCTGACGTTTTTTTATTATTTTTCTGTTTATTTGTAGGTAACTGATCACTAAACATATTGTAAACATTTGTAGGTACATCAACAATATTATTTATTTGAGCGAAACCGCCTATAACAATTAAATTGCTTACTGCTATGTAATACTTTTTGTACAAATAAATATACTCTTCTAAATTTTTTATTAAAGAGATATCACATTCATTTATATGTTTTTCAGCATACTGCCAAGTTGATAGAACATTTAATGCTGTTAGATTTAATATGTCACTAAAAATATCACAAACAGTTTCATATATATTGGAATGTGCAGTTATTGCTTTACTTTTTCTAAGGAATGGCTTGATAAGTAAGTGATATATTAGGAGCATTTCTTCCAAATAACGTTGAGCAATTGACAGGTTTTGGAATTCAGGGCATATTGTTAACTTTTCTATAGAGCAGTAACTTATTGTTCCACTAGATAACACTCTCCAATGATAGCACAAGTTTTGCGATTCCCCAAAAACTTGGGGTTCCTTTATCTTAACAGTTTTTTCAGTTTCCTGATCATTAGAATTTTCCATCAAGTTTTCATTTAAGTTCACAATAACATCTGTATAGCCATCAGTATGTTTTCCCATATAATAAATGTTTTCATTGTGAGTGTAAGCTAGAGTATGATTATCAGTTGCTATCATATCTCTGATGCGATCACTGTCTGAATTTTCAGTAAATTGTGTGGGACTACTCTTATAATCTCTTGACTCTAAACAGACTTGCTTAAAATGATTATAGCCCCACATAAATATTCTTCCATCTAATGTTAATGCTGCACAGTGCCAATTACCACAAGAAACTTTTTGTAGACCAAAACCAGATAGACTCATTACAGCCATTGGCTTCACTCTTTTAACTGTGTCTCCTATACCTAACTGTCCATGAGTTATGTCACCCCATGTCCAAAGTTCTGTTGCTAAAATATTTTTTCCAAGTTTAGACATATTTTTAAGAGCTTCATCTTTTTTTGCCACTTCAAATTCCTTTTCACTATTAATTGTGCTAGTTGAAAATTGCAAATCCTCAGATTTTGTTGCAGAATTACAACTGTATAACAGTGAACTTATCATGTCATCATTGCAATTAGGATGTTGAATATCCACTGCTTCATTATTGTCACTGCTACCACTGACATGCCTTGATAATGTTGCAACTTTATCACCGACAGTTTTAACTCCTTCGTAAACAAAATTAGTAATATTTGTAACATTCTCTTTTATAATTCTTGTTGGCTTCTCTGTATATTCTACTAAGTAGTCTTCACCAGCAGAAACCCACGATAGCTGCCTACTAAGAAATTGTCTTGCTGCATCTGTGTTGATAAAAATATTGTTTAGTTTCTCTGTGCTTGTATCCAAAGATTCATTACCATCTGTATTGGTAGCCTCATTTCCATTGTGTTTTGATATACTATCTAATTCTAAGTTGTTACTAACATGGATAGGGAAATCTTTTTTGATAATTTTTGATTCCTCAGAGGAAGGACTAGAATCTTCTGTAAAACTTTGAGCATCTACGTGTACATCAGTTTGAGGAGCAGTTGTACTACTTGAATCTTCGCTAGATTTACTTATATGAACTCCCAATGGACATGTTTCAGAGAGAGACGGCACAGAGGCAGGAGATGCTAGGCCAATAATAGTTTGACATTGAGAGCAATTTGAGGCAAATACCTCTTCATCATCATTATCACTGTCTGTATCACAATTACCTGATTGCCTCACATCTTTACGTGCTATAACAGCTGCAAAGTTATCTCCTATTGATGCACTATAAACTGTTCTACCCTCAAAAAATGGAACTTTCTTAATACTAGATGATTCTAAGCCAATTTGTGGCATGTCCCCTGAACCCCAGAGATGGCCATCACTACTTATAAAGAGTTGGCCGAAGCCACTTGACACAACATTTCTAAACTTTACTTTAGAACTACTACTTTTAAAACCATGTGGACAGCACTTTGATTCTTCTTTGACAACTACTTCTTCTTTATTCTTAAAATGTGTGTTTGTTTTATAAAGTCTTCCATGTTCATTAATAATATACAGGATATCATTGTGATAGGATATGTCAATTGCAGTTATACCATTCTCTCTTTTAAAATTTAAAATATCGTCTTCAATATTACAATAATAGAGGCGATGGTCATTGCCTAGAGCAATAAAGTCTGCGCCAAGGGAACAAATTTTCACAATTTTTTCGGGGACATCCAGAGACGAGGAAACCTTCAATTCTTCGATGCCTCTCCAAAATTTGTGGTGGCTCATGTTATTACAAACTTTATACAGATTTCCGTGAAGTCTTCATGTTAAAAAATGATTATATACAGACAGAATTATCACTCAAATTTCGCTTTATTTATTGTAGAGCGGTCATAAGTAAGTAATAATACACATTACAAAGAATTTAACCTTTCAAGTAAATAATAATTAGTGCCTATTGTTCAATTAATCACAAAAATCCTTAGGATAGTAAGACTGACAATACTAAATAGTAAATACTGTCTGTAGTAGGTACTAACTACTATAAGTGTTCCTACTCGATACTTCCTTTGTAAATTTTGAATTATTTCTTTGACATAATATCCAAACTCCAAAGGAAAAGAGTGTTGTTCACTTGTTCTTAAGTTTGACGTTTGGTTTGTGTCTATGGTCAATGGCACATAAAATTGTCGTCTGACATTGACATATCAAAAACGTCATAACCATAAACCAACAAATAATTTGCCTTATGAGTTATGTGTCAGTTAGGTTAGGACTTAGGTCCTTTTCAGATAAATCTTTCAAAAAATGGCGAATCGTGGAGCTACGTCTAGACGTGTTCCTGAAACTGAAGCTGCAATAAGTTATGTACAATGTGATGGCTTGGTAAGTGATAATATAACTGTATCATTAAATAATAAAAATTATAAATTCATTTGCGGCCTATGTAGGAATCATCGATTCCGTCTGACGCGTCATGTTTTATGTATTTATCTTCAAATTAAATGGGTTTTGGCCCAAACAGCAGAATTATTTCACACCTTAATTAACTATTATCGACTGTTTTCACTGTAATACGATTCTTAATCGAATTCATTAAAATTAATTATGTAGGTTATGTTGCGTTCGAAAGTTTATTTACATGGGTCAGCATAACGTTTCTTATGACTCATTTGTTGTTTTGGGACTATCACTTCATTAATTTCATCTGTAGATGACGTTACTTGTATCAATACCTCTATCTTGTACTAAGTACCAGAATCAAAAGGCCTGATTTTATGAGATCAATGGCATTAGTAGTATCATAACAGTGATGTTTTCTAAAACTCTACTGAATTAGGTTTAATATGATTAAAATACCCATGGATCTGATACAGACTAGACCAACAGTTCTGCATGTGTTTTACTGATCCTTTCTTTAGACCTGACCTGACGCCTATTTTGTTTTTTTCCTTCTATAAACTCATAAATAAGAGTTATTACCTATATATTGTATATTTTCAGGCAGTAATGAAAATAGTGAAGCACTGCCATGAAGAATCATGTAGTAACATGGATGTGGCCCAAGGGGCCTTGTTGGGACTTGTGGTTGAAAACCGTCTGGAGATCACCAATTGTTTCCCATTTCCTAAACATGATGATACCATGGATGAAGAGGAATATCAGCTTGATATGATGAGGAGATTGAGACGAGTGAATGTTGATCATTTTCATGTTGGATGGTGAGTTATATTTGTAGCTGAAACAGAAAATTTTGTCTGTATGGTTATTGTAGCAGTTTTTACATATATGTAATAGAAACCTATGTTTATGCTTCTTTCTTATCTTAATTACTATAACATTTTAGCAGTGTAACTTACTACCTTTTATTAGTTAGAATAAGTATTATTAAATTTAAAGTTCACACATAAGAGTCCTAAGTATAAACTATAATATAGTTCTCTTTTAAATATTATATTCATTAATTCAAATGAAATTTTCAAATAACTGAGCTAGTTACAAAAAAAAATCTTAATATTTACAGGTACCAAAGTGCTGATGTTGGTAACTTTTTGAGTCAGTCTTTGCTAGAGTCTCAGTATCACTACCAGACTTCTATTGAGGAAAGTGTGGTTGTCATATATGACACCAAAAAGTCTGCCCGAGGATTCATAACACTAAAGGCCTATCGCCTTACTCCTCAGGTAAGAAATGTTAATCTTTGTGTGATTTGTAATCTATTACTTATAGATGTTATTGTCCTAGTTAAACACAGCGTTATAAACATGCATCTATTTAATGCATACATCAACTTTTTTAAAACAACCATATTAGAAAGTTATTTATTTTTAGGCCATTGCTATGTACAAAGAGGGTGACTACACACCAGAGGCCCTTCGCAACTTGAAAATTGGTTACGAGAACTTGTTTATTGAAGTGCCTATTGTGATTCGTAACTCACCATTAACTAACATTATGATGTCGGAGTTATCAGAGATGATTCCAGAAGAAGAAGGCTCAAGATTCTTGGACTTAGGAACAGCTTCTGTACTCGAAGGTATGTTGTATAAATTAAGCTATGTTTGTAAGAATACAGCAGTTGTATTTTCAGAGTCATAATCTTCTTGTGTGCTTAGGGTTAGCAATTAATACTGGCACACTCTAGGCAGTAGTGATAAAAGGGGATTAAATTAATTTTGATTGTAAAGATATTTTGTATTTTTGTCACTTGACTGGGTTTTTACAGACTACAGTTACTATAAAATTATTAATTGTTAATTTGTTGTTCAAAACATCTATTATGTTAAGTAAAGGCAGTTTCTTTAATAGTTTGTAGGGAGGCTGATATTATTTTGGACTGATTTGTATAGTGCAGTGTTTCCCAAAATGGCCAGGCATTTAATATTTTTTTTATAGAGATAGATTTACGTAACCTAACTTACTTACTAAATGTAAACTGCTTTTTACGCCAATTATCAAATCTTTACATACATGTAATTAAGTACTTAATTATTAGATTGGTAGAAATAAAATCATTTTAACCCAGGCTAACTGGTAACTGTTAAAGAAAACAATAAAATAACTAAAATTTGTTGAAGAACACTTATGATGCACTAGTTATTCCACTAAAGAACTCGGATGTCAGAGCTCTCCTTGCCGACACGACACTTAAGGCGAACAGGTCAATATCAACAGTTAAACTTACCCGCCACCCTAACCATAAGGGTTTTCAATTTTTGTAATTTGTGTTGACCTTAGGTGTATATAGGTTCATATTTTTTAGCATCCTATTATACACATGACAGACACAAATTTACGTGTAGCTAAATATGATTTACACAATATTACAGAGAACACAAAAATTCCTGACTTAACACTACTGAAACTAAGTTTGTGCTATATCTATATGGAATTAAAATAATTACTTTAAGCTATACATGTTGACGCCTCAGTTCATCTTAGTAAATGAGAATTAAAGGTCGGATATAGGATAAAGGACCCGGATTTAAGTAACAATTTTTTTTTTTAATAATTGGATAAATAAGTAAGTCAGATAAAATAAATAAAACATTCCAGGGCAACTACGCAGCTTGATGGAACGCGTCGATGAGCTCAATCAAGAGGCCATTAAGTTCAACCGTTACCAACATTTAGTTGTCCGTCAACAGCAAGACAAACACCGTTGGCTTCTAAAGAGGGCTCAAGAAAACGCTGCAAGGGCTGCTAAAGACGAAGCACCGCTACCAGAAGAAGATGTTAATAAACTCTTCAAACCGCTTCCTGTCCCACCAAGGCTCAACCCTATGATTGTTGCTGGTCAAATCAATACATACAGCCAGCATATAAGCCAATTCTGTTCACAAAGCCTGGCTAAGGTCTACTTGACCCAGGCGTTACAGAACGCAAAGGAGTCTAAACAAAACAGCACATAATTTTGTATTGATTAAATATGTGATTTAAATGTTCTTTTATTAAACAATATGTGAAAAAACAATTATTTTTATAACAAATAATACAAGTATATTTTAATTATGACCAAATGTGTCGAACTAACGCGGGTGAAAACACAGTCACCCGCGTTAGTTCGATCATTGTCTGCTTTCGGTAATTAATAAACAGATTTCGGGACAGGGACACTTAGCTCCATATTCTAGTCTGTATCTGACGTCACCAACTGAACATGGCGGTGTCAAATATGTCAAACAAAAAATGGTTTGAAAGCTCTTGAAACTAAATGTTTGACGTTCTGGAATACAAAACATTTCATAACAAACCAAAGAACTACCAAAATTCTCCAATTATTACCAAGAACAAGACTTGGCTGTATGGACCAAAGTCCTTTGCCTTTCCCATTAGGGATAAATTAATATCATCAACAAAGAACCGTCTCGAAGGAGTGCTACCGCAAACACTGACACGAAATTTTTATGTATGTACATTTATATTGCACATAAAATAGAAAATACAAATAAGGTTGGTACGCCAGGGTCCGAATCTTTTCCCACACATGCAAATCCTATAGATAACAAATTTAACTTCGTAATAGAATATAAAAAAAGGTCGACTGTCAGTTAATATTTAAATTAAATAACCAACCATATAAGCGTAATATATACCTATATTCGTGCAAGAGGTGCCACATAAAACCTATACTTACGTTTTCACAGGTATTTTTCAATTTATTTTACACAGATTTAAAGAATTCTAACAGCGAATTACTGCAATAGTTTTTAGATAAGGATATTAATTCGATATTATCCTTGACATCATTTTATAAACTAATTGTACCCACATTTGGCAAATTAAGTTTTTGAAAGCGCATGACCACATACAGGTAGCGGCGGCTGCGGGTGATGCGTATGTATTATATAGCGAAGAGCGAAGTTCATATTTATTTACTATTAACATAACTAAGACACTATTAGATACATAAATCTAGCCGTTGTATCTAATGATGAATAATTCGAGCTGAGATTTAATCATGATATATGAAGACCTTCAATAGGATATGGAGCATTAGGGGAAATCGGAAATCGAATTCGAGATCTCCGGCATTCTAAAACGTATGAAATGTAATCTTAACACTTGTCAAGTAGTTTTTTGTCTATACCTATAACCTTCACAGTTCTCATTATTAGTTCGTGTATGAATGAAAGCCGAAAAACATCGGTTTTGCTAAATTTATGTCTATAAGTAGATACGAAAGTCATAAATTTGCTAGCAATTCACATGTTCATAACGTTACCACAGCACAAACGGAACCATTAACATTCCATACAATGAACATAGGAAGACTTTATTTGTTTACAGCTGTCTAGTATTATAATAACTTAATAAGACTTATTACAACTAATAACTGCATAATGGACCGACGGGGCGGTTTTTGCTTGCCCCGCACCCGCAGTTAAAATACACCGACAAAGGCTAATAGAGATAACCGGTAGGATTGTCTCTTGATTGCCACAAATTGCTCAATACTGGACAAAAGACGCCCCCGGATAATTGAACGAAAATATTAATTTGGTAGGTATTGGACTTATAACTCCTTATTTGTTAATTTTTATACTAATTTATGATTACTAGCTATAAAAAAAATTAGGAGCATCTTACAAACTCCTTATTATATGAAATTCGTTTTAGTTATTTAATCAATTCTTTTGAAATTTGAAAAAGATTAAGCTAAAAACGTAAAACAATTTATGAAACGCGAAATTTATTAACGAAATCTGTGTCTTTAACAAAATAACCGTCTCCATAGGAAATAACGCATCATTCTTATTTTATTTATTTCTTACTTATAATTCGAAGATTGTCGGATTCGTAGCATAACTATTCCCAGAAAAAAAATAATAAGTGGGTTTAAATCTCTGTTATAGTATGTAAATATTACTCGATTCGTATCAAATTAATCATTAATTTAAGTCATAAAAGTCGATTAAGTACTTCATTGTTCACTAGGTATAGTAACGCAATTTTCCGCGGAACTATACATTTTTGCAATAAAACTTATTAAAGTAAGGATTCATAGTTTAAAAAATAATCTAGTCAATAATATTTGGTCTATTGGGTCTTAATTGGTGATCTTTATAAAGGCATACCGTACTCTGTAGTAAATTGGCTCTTTTAAGTACTGCGGTGGAAATATTATGTTTCGTTATCTTAGTGTAGCGTAGTGTCAATCACGTTAACCACTTTTAAAGTTTCGAAACGGTTCTAAATTACCGCTCTATATTTATTAACGACTAGTAATGCGTAAATTGAGACTAAGTGGTTGTGGTAATAAGCAGTAGTTACGCTCACACCAGCTACTTAGAACTTGGATTATTATTACTCATAAAATAGTCGCCTATCTTCTCTAATTAGTTCATACTTATGTTAATGTTGCCATTTGTAATACGTTGCTTCCCATTGCTGTTAGGTATTATTAACAACTCAAGCTTTTCGTTAAAAATTCAGTGTCCTGAGTGGTGTGGATTTCTAATATTAAAATAAGCTAAAACCGTAACTTAGTTAAAATATATGAAAGCATTAATCAATCTGAAGCCGGTTCTAACTAGTAGCAGTTTGTGATTAAGCATCAAAACAGGATATTCGATTAACAACCTCAAATAGCCCCTTTTATACTTACCGTAAACGGTGCATCGTTTGAGATCGGTTTTTTTGCAATCTTCGATGATACCTCCGCGGCTCTTGGTAATTTTATTATGCAAATGCAACATAAAGTGTTGCCAGCTATAATCGCTCAAATTACAACCGCTACCCAAGTACCCTGAGACAAGTGGGGAAAATGGCGCCGCTAAAAAATGGCGGGTACCTGTAATGCGTCGTAAATACAGCAATTTGATATTGACGGTCTTATTGAGAGAATGTTTTTATGGTAATGGAAATTAGAGTGTGGTTACACGAAATTATTAATGAAAACCTTCACTTTTAATGTTAAAAGTGTTGGGAGTTAATAGTTTCTGGTCTGAATCATTCTTTACGTCATTTATAAATCGTATTTTTTATTTTTTCGTGCTTTTAAACTTCAATTTTATTAATAAGTACAATGCCGAGTCTTACACACTATAGCATAAAATAGGTGGTACTAAACATCATGTCGAATTATGTAAAATGGTTAATTTCACACCGAACGTCAGCATCAATAACTTAAAAATATTGGTTTTGGATGATTAAATCAAAATTTCGCTCATGCATTCATCGGTTAATTTTAAAAATATACGATAAGCCTTAAATTATATTTGAGAATGAGTCGGTGCAGCAGAGCAATTTGGGAAATTGCAAGCGGCGATTGGTTCTGTGAATTTTTTAATTAAATTACGAGCCAGATGTTAAGAATACAGGACGTTTTTAAGAGCATCTTAATTTAATTCTAATTTATTTATGGATTACATTAGAATAAGTTCATAATAGGTCATTATTTATATAAGTAGTAGGTAGTTAGGTTACTATCCTATATTGTATGTATGTTTTTTTATATTATTTTGTATGAAATATATTTTTATAGAGAAAAGCTGAATGAAATTCTTGAATTTTCTTCTAAGATGCAAGGGATGTTCCAGGCAACTAAAAAATGTGCCAAAACATTTTTTATTTAATAAATAGAAAGCAGTATTTATCAACTGAATAATTAATAAATTAAAATTTAAAATATTTGTTTCAGGACATTTAAAAAATTAAAAAGAAACTGACATGTATTTTATGTAGACATTCCATTCTAAAATAATCCTATAGCACTATAATAAAACTTATCACAATCTATCCAATAAGTTGTTCATAGATATAAATATATATAAATGTCTGTGTCTTACACCGACTTCACTTTATTTATAATCTGGATTATGTTCATACATAGATTAAATTATGCAGGCATAATATCCGACTAAATTAATGTGCACTCCTCGTGAATTATGACTTGATATTGTCTTATCTGGGTCACTTTGATTTATACTCATCTCACTTCCTTGAAGAATGCTTTCTAATAAAGCCTGGAGAAGGTTTAGTACAATCAAATTGTTAAAGACGTTTAAAAACAATACTGTCACAACTATACGATTAATGTTGAGTTAACTTTTATTAAAAATTTAAATATCATTTATTCAATAATTAATTAACAAAACTTAATGGTACAAAAATCCAATGCTACCAAATTTACATTTACTGTCAGTTCTCAAGCAGAACGGACGAGAAGAAGGGGAGACCGGGTACAAAAGTAACGGCGGGTCGAAAGTAACAAATGCTCTCTAGATTCATCCAATGGGCGAAAACAGCTTCGCCGCCGTCAGGCGATAGCTGAGAGTGCCCCCCTCATTTGTAGTTAGTCGCCGCGTACTCCACGCACTGTTAGGTTATGTGAGAGGATAATACGTGTTTTTACAAACCAAAACTAAGTTTTTCGATATTTTGTTATTTAATGTTTACATAGTCGTAAAAGGATGGTAGTAATCTGAATGTTTGCATATCTATTTTTGATTAGATTGATTGTACATTGTTTAAATTTGTTTTTGTTTAGCACGTTCCGTTTTTAAGTTATATTTCATGTTTCAACAAAAATGAGGAAGGGTACAAAAGTAACATAGTCCTATGGGTACACAAGTAACAAACAAACCTAGCAAGATTGTTGCTCAAAAAGGAACTAAACAAGTAGGTGCAGTAACCTCAGAACGCGGAAGATTAGGAACTGTTGCTGTTGCCATTAATGCTCAAGGAGGACACATACCTCCTTTTTCGTATTCCCATTTAAACAATTCCAAGACCACATGATTCTTGAGGGTCCTGTTGGTTGTGCCGGAGCTGGCAATGCTAGTGGATGGATGCAGAATGCAGAACTTTTACTTTTTAAATAAATAATTGTTAATTAAACATATAATATTGTATTAATTACCAACCTCTTCGTCTCGTTACTTTCGACCTGCCTACGTGGTCGAAAGTAACAACTGATGATTTTTTTTTAACTCTCTGTTATTCATATAAAACACACCATAGTAAAAAAAATCGAGCTGCTAGTGTAAAGAACATAAACTGAATTTATATATGGTTATATTAATTTAATGACAATATTAAAACCTGGCCACAAATCAAGTGTGAAGTACAAAGTGTTACTTTTGTACCCGGTCTCCCCAACTGACAATAAAATCTCCGTCACTCCTTTAAATCGTTAAGGCGTTTGTATAAGTACTTAGTATGCATAGAGTGTAAAAGAATAGTTTTGAAGAAAGGTTCGAAGATAACATAATAATACTTAAATATAACGAATAGGTATCTATAGTCTTTTTATGACTAGGTGATAAAACAAGCACGCATCTTTCAACTTTCGTATTCCAATAATTAGTGTCTCTTTTTATTAATTAAAAAAGTGAAGATTGCTCAAGCGATCCCCGAATACAATTGGCAATTAATCAATTATCTTGAACGGTTTGATTCATTCCTGCGATTTCGCTGTTTGTATGTTAATTACAACTCGCTTTTTTCTTAGCAGACGCTATTCAGAGAGATTTCTCTGAATACCTCACATTCTTATAAATGAATTGTCGACTGTAATTATAGCTTGTCTTTATTGAATTTTTATCGTATCAAGGTAATTGAGATGTCTGATTTTGGGTTTGAGGTTTTTATTATTATCAATATTCACATATTACTTAATAAAACTTTTAAATGATATACAGTAGGTATACAATTTACGTTCTGCGCGAGGATAAATATCTTCCGGTAAATTAACAATGTTTATTTTAAATTTAAAAGTCACTAATGTTCTACAGATTCGAGTAGCAACCTGTGAATCAAACTCGACTTTTTTTCTTGGAAAAAGTTCAAAAAACTAAGTCTACTAGTAAATCAAATAATAATTTTATATTATATAAATAATTATTATTAAACCTTTAGAAGTGAAAACTTAAGTAATTTAATTAAATTTAGACTGGAACCCACACACATACCGAAAGTGCACGTTGCTGGTTACAATAACTGTGATTTGTAGTTGCCATTTCCTACACATTTCCATTCGTTTATTGCATAGTTAGGATCGAATTATCAAAGCGTTTATCAATTCGTTGCACGCATTTCTCCACTGCCCCAGAATACCTAACATATTATTTTCTACGATTCTGTTGCATGTTCCGCCTTGTCTATCGATTTGCAAACAGTAATATTATCGACGTCACAACTAAAATTAGAATCTCGTTTTACAAATGGTAAAAAATAAGTTGTTTTATACATTTGTAAAAACACTCAGAGTTGTGTTTAAGTGAAGATAAAAATATCGACAATGCACCCTTTAATATCCATACCGCAGCCGGTAGTCATCGTTATTTAATAACAGCATAATATATAGGCCAAAATATTAAACTACTATACATTTAAAAGTAATATTTATACAATGACCAGAAAACTTTTTGCCTAATTATTTTACCTAAATTATATGTCCCGTTTTGAGTCAAAGAATAAATGGTCACTTTAGGCACGGGAAGGTACTAATTCTTAAAGTTACTAGTGTTCTTTTCGAAATCAAAAACACCTTCAATGCCATCACTAATTAAGTATTAGTTGGCCCTGCGGTTTCATACACATTAAATTGGTCTTACAGTTCCTGGACGAATTAAGTGTCCAACACAAACTAATTACTGTCATTTACAATATTAGCTTTCGAAGCTATTGAGCGTTTGTGTTGCAAATTTATTTTACATTTTGTCGATAAATGCCAAAATAATAAATACAGCCCCAACGTAATGTAATATTTACGCGACCCAGACCGCGCCATTAAACAATTTAGGACAATTAACTACCGGATTTTGTGCCAGGTAATTATCCTCATAACATGTTGTTACCACTATTATTAAGGCCAAGTTCGTTCTGAAGCACTTGTAATTGGTACTGCATTTGTTTTACATTATATTTTTTGTCATTAAAGTAATTGTAAACTAGAGCTTGATGGTCTAATAAAAGTAAAAGAAACAGTAGTGAAGTACATGTTATACTTAATCCTATCTACATTAATATAATACATAATTAAAATTTCCCTATAATTATAAGTATTAAAGGTGGCCGACATGGCTAATGTGTATGGGGACTGTCCAATTACGCAAGATGATAAATACTTATAAGCACAAGTGCATTCTTTTATATTCTTTAATATTCTGAAGGGACTAGAGTAGCACCGATAGTAAGAGACGCACAGGTCTTTAAGTAGAAGTATTTAACATTATAAATATACAAAGTAACCGATGCCTCATGCCAGCTAGGATGAATTTTCAATTATAGATAAAAAGGACAAGTGGAGTGCGATTTTGTTTATCTATTAAGTTATCGCAATACAAGCATGATGATGTATTATTTACAATATCGTTTGTTAGACTTAAACGATACTTTGTGCGGGAAAATTCAGGTATCCCATTTCTGTCGTTAAGCTGTCTGATTAGGCACTCGCAAAGTTCTTGCGTATGTGTCTAAATACAATTATTACATACCTATTTGTAATACAAGTTTAATTAATATGTGTCAATATTTGATGCGCGTTTAATTCTGTTTTATTTTAAACGATTCAACCATTAGCCACACCGTTTACTAATTCATAATTCTGTAACTCTTTAAGCAAACTCGGATAGGATAATTATCTTAACTTCAAAAATCTAAAGACGTGCGGAGATGCAAGCAATGAAAAAGTGGACTAAATTGTCATATATTTTTCCTATTCATTTAAAAGCCGAAGTTTCAGGTAAGTTCGTTTGATCGTCAACTTTAAACAAGTACCTATCCACGTAAAAGTAACCATTTCGAAATCTCAGATTATATTCAGCTAGCTTCTTAGACCTTTTCCTACGCCTGAAGACACACAACATTCAATCAGCACCTGTTACACAGGTTAATGTACTCGCATTAAATAAAGCGTCATTACCGCAGTCCATTCACTGCGGAATTATTTAAATGTCAGTTAAATTGCTTTAACAGATCGAGAGCAGTAATAAGGTGTATGCAGAGTTAACCTGTAATTTATCTTCGCATTCAATCATTGACTTGAAGCGCGTCGAAGAAAAGTTGAGTTGGGTTTGTCAAATGTTTACAAATAGTTTCTATGCGGAAACATGTTGACGTGATACGTAATATAATTTTTCATGTGTATATTATGTTTCTTATTCTTTTGTTTAGAAAGAAAGAACTTAAGAACCCATATGTATTATAGTCACGATTATAAGTATGATTTTTTTAGTCGATGCCACATACTTTCAGTTTCTCTTTGCTCTATGCTTATTCAGCCTGTCTTTGCTTTTTTAATTTTGAATTATATTCCAATAATAAATCAATATGATACTTTTTGGACTGGACATACATCAACCTATAGTTAAAAATTTATTTTAAATTGTATCTGAAAGTATTTCAGGTAATTGCGGTAATTAAAATTGCGAACAACCGGAAGTACTTAAAACTTATTTATTGATTAGGCTATTTGCTCAGTTAATATAAACTGTATTTTATTGAAAATCATTATTTCCTTATGTTTGACTCCGTCAGAGCTTTCTTTCCTTTGATTATTTAAAATTTAGCCGATGTTAAGGTGAGATTTTCCGTTCGGCTCAAAACCAAAGGATTTTTCTTTCTATGTGTGCAATTAACTCAAGCGGGGCAAAGGAAATGCCACATATGAAAAACAGACATAGAAATGTGTTTTTCCTTTTGACCCATTATATTATAGGTTACGGGATATCTTCATATATTTTATTTTAAGTACTTCCTTTTGTCCTGTTCTCACTATGACACATATTCGACATCTGGGTGGTAATACTCAATCAATGCAACCCCAATGACAATAAAAAATGAATTGCCCTTTAAACAAAAAATCCAAGAAGCTCATCAGTATGATGACGCTTTAAATGCGTCATTTAAATAATTGTAATTATTAAAGGCAAGATCAAAGATTATCCCTATGTAATTTGTTTTTATAATAATTATCTTTGATGACTTTACCTAAGTGATTCGCGGATTCCGTAATGAAGTTTTCTTAATATCACAAATTTCCGTTACTCACCATAGAGACACACAAATACACAAAAATTGTTCAAAGTAGTAAGAAATGATTTATGGCAATAAGTCATTACATACTTAAACTGTAAAGGGCATTTTTAGAAGAATTTATTGTTATCTATTCATCTAAGGAATACAAAGGAAAATCGATATCGGCGCACACGTCCATGGCCTGATCTCGCAAACATACCTACACATCCTGAACTACCTTGACAATAGTGTTATCTCAATCAAGCATCGTTAAAAATAGCTGCTAGAAGCTAGGCTGTTAAAAAAGTATTAAGAAA